>ML283654.1:1894-14350 GCA_005239495.1 Nicotiana undulata | reverse complement strand
TGTGTAATTCATGTCCAACATATAGGCGGGGTGACGAGTGCCTATATGTTGCGGTCAAGCACGCCCATGAGTCAATTGTGATGAATCGTACTGTGTTTTAATATTCTCCGTACTATGAGTAATTGGTGATTTAGAAGTGATACCTTGATTTTGTTTCATGACGTGGGGAGTTATTGTGTTATTTGTTTCAGTTGAGGCTTTTACCGTTGAAACTGTATTTCTGATGCGAGGTTGGTTATAGCTGAGACCCTTGTCGGGCATTTGTTGAGTTATTAATTGATGATTTCTCCTTGACGGGACGATAGAATTTTATTGAGTATTTCCATACCCTTGAGACTTCTTATTGTTGATTTTCACATTATATTGTTGGTGTTTTTTATAATTTATTGCACGAGGGGACATGCCGTGCCGATTGTTTATTATTTATCACACAGGGGACATGCCGTGTTGATCGTTTATTATTTATCGCACGAGGGGACATGCCGTTCCGATTGTTTATTATTTATCACACGAGGGGACATGCCGTGTTGATCATTGATTATTTATTGCACGAGGGGACATGTCGTGTTGATTGTTTGTTATTTATCACATGAGGGGACATGCCGTGTTGATCGTTTATTATTTATCGCACGAGGGGACATGCCGTGCCGATTGTTTATTATTTATCACGCGAGGGGACATGCCGTGTTGATCATTGATTATTTATTGCACGAAGGGACATTTCGTGCCGAGTGTTACTATATACGCACGAGGGGACATTCTGTGCCGAGTGATTGTGAGGTTATGCACGAGGGGACATGCCGTGCCTTTTGCTGTTCATTATCTGTTTTGAGAAGTTAAATTCCTGCTTTTACTTTTACATTTTAGTTATTACCTTGTTCTACCGTGCTAGCATTTTGTTGCCCCCTTTACCCCCAGCATGTTCTCCCCGTATCTGTCTTACTTGCTTATTTCCGTCGATATTTTCCTGTTATTATATAGAATTGCACAGGTACATATATTGTTGTCGGTCCTAGCCTCGTCACTACTTCGCCGAGGTTAGGCTCGGCACTTACTCAGTACATGGGGTCGGTTGTACTGATGCTACACCTGCACTTCTTTATGTTGTGCAGACTACGCAGCCGGACCCGGTGGTCACTGACGGTCGAAGCATTCCATCAGTTCATACAGGAGACATCGAGGTAGACCCGCAGACGTTCGTGGGCCTTGGCGTCACCTTCTACCCTTCACTTTCAGCTCTGTCTTATCTTATAGTTCAAAGACAGTCATATGTACTTATTTTCAGACCTTTGTTTTAGTAATCTCTTAGACAGTTCGTGAGTATGTGACACCAGTTCTGGGTTTTGTATATGGGTTTTATTTCGAAGTTGCTATATTATTTTTGGTAATTTGTTAACCTTCATATTGTTTACCATCGATTCCTTAGTTACCTTGTTCATTTTAGTTGTTAATGATTTTATCTAGTTAAACGTTGGGTTGTCTAGCGGGTTCAACGTTAGACGCAGTCATGGCCGAAGGTGGGATTTCGGGTCGTGACATAAGCTCTCTCCGAAATATGCCATGAGAAGTTCCTCTTTCCCACCTGCTCCTCGGAGTTGGTTTCAATTCCTTTTCATATGAGCTATGGGGTCCCCATGTCCGTCATATTTTTCGAACTTGGGGGTTTTAAACCTGAGAGGCAAGTGGACGTGCGGGAACATGCACAAATCGGCATAGGAGACACTTTTCTGCCTGCTCAGCCCCTGTATGTTCTTGAGGCTCTGCTCGATACTCTTCGTTTTCCGAGCCATTTCTTCGTGCTAGGGGGTTTTCTTATCTTGTCCCAAAGTAACTTCATACTGAGGTTGTTGGGGGTATGAATCAGGAGTGACATGAGTGGGGCCCAGAAATGATGGCGTTTGGAATGTAATCGCCGGCGGCTCAAAGCTGGGCCCGATGATAGTTGGTGGAGACATGGCGGAGCTCAGTGGTGCGGTGAAGATGTTGGACGATGCACCAGAAAACAAGACCTGGGGGCGAACCTCAGAAGGCCTTCCGGCAAAGTGAGCTGACATAGTTGGGTATCCGAGCGGCGTGGTCGGGTAACTTATAGGGATGTTAGAAGTTCCGCCTGTCCTGGGGATTATCTCGGGGAAACCAGGGATGGAACTGGGCGGTTCCCTACCATTGGAAAATGCGTCCCACATTTCTAGCATGCGGCAACGCAGGATCCTATTCTCTTCAGCTGTGGCTGACTCAGACGTTGGGATGACTGGATTCGGGTCCTCCACAGAAGAGTTGACGATTGATAAGTGGCTTTCGGATGTCATTTCTATGCTTCCCTTTGATCTAGTGAAGTAGGGATGGGGAGCCAGGTTACCACAAAAACCAACCACCCTAGAAAAACACCTTTTGAGAGTGAACCAACAAAACGTTAGGTCGAAACATTTTATCACATAGGGAAATTGCATGTTTGGGGTATGCAATGCACCTAGGCAATTAGACGCTTTCTATATGTTTTGCAACAATTGTGTGTCTCATCCCGACTTTATTTTCTCGGATTTGAACTTTCCCTCATTTTTATCCTATTTTCATCCCTTTGTCTTTCTCTATCACTCTTTTCTTTCTTTTATTGTATTATTGTTTTGCTCTTTTATTTCTCACTCACTTTCATTTCTTAAGATTATGATCGAATCCTATGTGGATTGCCTACGTATCATGGCGCCGCGTGCATCAGATCATTACGTAGTTCAAGGGATAAATCCGAAGGACGGAAATAAACATTTTTTGAGACTTTCATTCATTAGACAAAATACTTTCAACTTCATATGAAACTTCAGTACACTTCTTTTGATGTTTTAAAAACTACAAAAGGCTTAAGACATGTTTTCTTGGAAATGAAAAAACTACAATGGACTAAGACAGGACTATACCAGGAAAATAAAATACAAGCTCGAAAAATATCAAAAATACATAAGTGCTTCCATTGTTTCAGGGACCCGTGGGGCATCATTCGGCCTTGCCACGGGCCTGCGTGCTATATCTTGTTGGAGGTGGTAGAGGTCGTCCATTATCTTGTGGACGAAGATCATAAACGCTGAGAAGAAGGTGGTCCGAGTCATATCTTCGCATTCCTAGCATTTTGTGACAATGTAATCCGCTATCTCCCGGACCCTTTGCCTGATGATACCTTTTTCCTGAAGTAGACGCCCGATCTGCTGAGATCTTGCCTCTAAAGCCTGGGCGTCTTTGTGAGTCTGCTTTTTCCATTGTCGCAATTCTTCTTCCAACTGGACTATCATGTCATAACACTGTTCTCTTTCTGCCTTAAACCTTTGTGCTTGTTTTGCCATCTCATTTTCAAAGGTGGTCATTCTTTCTTTCAAACCCAGAACTTCTTGGTCATGCTTTCTCTTTAATTTATGCACGAATTCTGCTCTTTCTTCTGCATTCTTTGCCAACTTTGCTCGAGCTCGGGTCAAATCTTCCTCGGCTTTGTACAAGTCGTCCCCATAGCTACACAACTTTTGCCTGAGGCTGGTGAAGAGTCTTTCGTCGGCTCTACTTCTTTCAGGGGTTTCAATGGCTATCCTCATTTTCTGGATTTGAGCTCTGAGGGCTTCATTTTCTTTGTTCATCCTGTTTCTTTTCCCTTCGGCTGCAGCAGTTTGTAAAGTGTTTTAAAATTTGAGCTCCCTGATCTGGGCCTCAAGTTTACTTATTGTATCCCGATAATTGTTTTCCTTTTCTAACCAACCCCAATGTTCTTGTGTCTGATCAGTAAAATATTGCACGTGAGGTCTTTTCGCAGGTCGCTCCGGTTCTTGGTGCTCTCGGCCTCTTCTACCATACCAAGAAACATAGGCTGGCTCTACTTCCCCTTGAGATAAGTTTCTTACCCGAGTTTAAGGCTCTAAGAATCTGCACTGGTTCCAAATCTGACGGACCCTGTTTTCCAGAAATGTAGCTCTCGGACACAACTCAATGACTTGTTGGCTTAGGTTCTCATCATGTGGAATGCCTTGTTGTCTACCCAATTGCAGTAAGACCCGATGTGGGGCATATGGCTGGATACTCCGCAGACCCATTAACAAAAGATAGCACACTTCAGCGGACATATTGATAACCTCGCCGACAGGGAGCCATCCAAAAGTCCACTCGATTCGGTCGGCGGTCAATGAACTCAGATGTGAGTGCCAGGCCTCTGTGCTCTTAGGAAACTTGTGGCCTTTTACCCGAGTACTTTGTTCTTCGATACAATTCAGACCGGTTAAGCCGTAGTTCATGTAACCTGGGCGGTGACAGAGGTGCTCGATCATCCAAATCTGTAGGAGAAGATTGTACCCTTCAAAGAACTTTCCTCCTGATTGGCAAATTGTCAAAGCACGGTAAATCTCGGCTAAGATCATTGTTATAAGCGTGCCATTGCTCTTCTTCATCATGAAATACGCCATCCCAACTAATCCGATATATATAAGTCCGTCACCTATGGGGCAGATTAAGGTTCCCAGGAATGCTACCACCAAAGCTAACCCCCGGCGGGCTTCCCATTTAGCCTGATTCTTGTGGTGAGTCAGACCAGTATTTTCAGCTTCATGGCCCCGAGGATCTCCATAACGTTTGTACAGGAAATGGAAAGTGCAAAACCCTTCCTCCAGGTGTGAGTCTTGAGTTTCCCGACTGATGTTCAAAAGATCCAAGAACTTATGCGGAGTTACCGCCCTGGGTGCTATCGGATACCGACTTCTAAGATTGTCACCGAGACCAGCATACCCCGCTATTTCCTCTAGTGTGGGCGTCAATTTAAAGTCTGAAAAGTGGAACACGTTGTGGGCAGGGTCCCAAAATGACACTAAAGCTTCGACGATATCCAACCTCGACTTGATTTTTAAAAGGACAGTGAGTCCGCCCAAAGCTTTTACGGCAGACTTTCTACTAATTTCCCCTAGGTCGCTCCACCACATATGGAGTCCCACGGGAATTTCCTCGACAGTCCTAAAGGGAGTGTTTTAAACTGTATTCTTCCTTAACATTTGTTTAAATGTTTTGATTAAGAAAACAAAGCCATAAAAGGTTTAGACTGAATGCGAAAAAGTGTTATTTTTTGCAAAAGTTTGGTAATAAAGAAAATGGGCTCCTCTTGCGAATACGGCCCTTAAATACTTCGGATGGGAACCTTTTAGGGTTGTGCTCGCTAATTGGGCCAAAAATTTTCGAAAAGACTATAAGTGGCTATTTTTTGCAAAAAAAAGCCTCCCGGCGTCCCGTTGGGACAATTGCCTATTTAGGCAAGAACAACATCACCTAATTTTGCGACTGTATTTTTCTATTTTGTTTTTTTTTTTAAAATGAGGTTGGACCCGATGAGGTTGGACCCGATGAGGGTTTCCTACGTATCTCACATCCGGTGAGAATCAAACAATGCATAGTTCGGGAAATCTCGACATAATTTTGAAAAATATGCACCGACTTACTTTATTTCGAAATACTATTTTCAGAAATTTTGGCAGAGTTTCGGGATGATTTTGAATATCGGTTTTTTTCCCCAAAAATCGGCTAAATCTCCTATTCTATTTCTCTCTTGGTTTTTCTGTTATCTTCTTTTTTTTAGACGGTCAACAAACAAACCGTAACAAAATGTTGTTCATATAGCAAGTAGGATGCATCAGAATAGTCTTTCATTTTGGGTTCATCTGTCCTAGACGGACCCAACCCCTGTGTTGAGTCCCCTAAGTCAAATGCATGTGATGCAGATAAACGTCCCTACTAGGGATCCAACATGAGGCTATGTCATACTAGGTTTATACCTTAGGGTTTTTTTCTAGATAAGGCTTACCCGAGCGGACAACTTGAGCCGAGGTCGGGGCAGCGTACCGGGAATACAGAAGCTTCACCGACTTTGCAACTTGTCCGTACCTCATTCTAAAATTTGGATGACTCTAACAGAAAAGAAGTCACACGAAGTGCACACTTCCCAGATGATTTAGAAGACTCAGAGAGAAGAAGGGTTTCAGCACAGTTTTATACGCAGTTTAAATAATATCAAAGAGGTGAATGCGACAATTAGCACATCAGGTTTAAACACGTAAAATCAGATAATGAAAGCCAAAATATAACAGTTATACAAGCTTGAATTCTTGAACCCTGAACCAGAGATTCTGAGTTCGAATCCCCAGCAGAATCGCCAGAGCTATCCCACCTCATTTTTCACTACCCCGGATTAATGAAGGGGGTAATAAGGGAGTTTTTCCACTTTAAGTGACATTTATTCGGATTTGGGATTTATTTTTATTTTTCAGAGTTGCCACCCGGATTTTTGACGATGCTCCGGGACACCGTTTTGTTTTTGAAAATCCCAAACCGAGGAAGATTTGACTCTATTTTGATTTGTCTACGACCAGAAATCTGAGTAAGGAATTCTATTAACCCGAGAGAAGGTGTTAGGCATTCCCGAGTTCCGTGGTTCTAGAACGGTCGCTTAAACTATCATTTTTTGGCCTAAATTATTCGATTATTTACGTGTTTTAGCCTATTGCATATTTAAACTCTTTGAAATTTAGCCGCTTTTGATAAGTATGAATTTATCTTGAAAACAAGTCACGAGAACGTGCACTTCTTATGCTTTTGGACATGTTACGATTACGCCACATGAAATGCATCCGCAATTACAACACATGATTTTAATATAGTTTGAAGTTGAAGTCGGGGACATGAGTTGTCGCACCCGAGTGTAGATTACGTAGTCAAGACTAGGGTCGTGACGGTTTTAGAATGCCGGTTTGAGGCGATATTCAATTATTCTTCACGTTTTCTGTTTTTGAAAGAGCGTTTTGGTTTTAAGGTCAATTAGGAAGTTTATGGATTTATCTTTAAACAAGTCACGATGGCGTGCACTTATTATTTTTGAGCACACGGAAAGCACGTCACATGAAATGCACCCGTGGTTGCTATACATATTTTTGTTAACGTTTGGAGTTGAGGGTCGGTGGCATGAGTTGCCACTCTCGAGTGTGGTTTATGATAATATGAGATAATATTTGATTACATATTGAATTTCAAACTTTAAGAGGTATTCATTCTATCTAAGATCGAATTCCCTAGCCTAAATGACAAGATTCTTGGGCTATTGTCATATTTTAGCCCGATTTATCATTTAACTCTTTGGCCAATCCTAATTTAGGCTAATTTTGCAAGAAGAGGGACTATAAAACTATAAAGGGAATCATGCCATCACATAGAGAGAATCGAACTATTGATTTGCAAGTTACTTATATAGGGAGTCAAATAAACACATTTAACTATGGTGTTGTCTTAACAGGTTCTTAGCAATTTCAACTGGCCTAAATTTTAATTTCATATCTGCTGAGCCTTGTCCAACAGTGTTTACACTTGTTACAGTGTTTGGAGAGACGAATTTCCGTTTGGTATTTCTTGAGAGTCAATGGATATAGAGCATTTATTTGAAATCTCAGCAGATGTTTACAAGTTCATACAAACGTCTCTGAACTATAAAATTTATACCTATTTGTCCGGCAATTCAGTTTGGAGACGAAAAGGAAAGATTTTTCTTTTATTGTTTGTAAATCAATGAAGTTTTGTGAAACAAATATCCTCAAACCTATAATCTTTAAGATAATCTCGTTTTACACACACACACACACACACACACACACACACACACACACACACATATATATATATATATATATATATATATATATATATATATATTGAGATCGTGTGGAAGGGGAGGGGTTCTTGACCATAATCCAACCATTGCAATAATTATCAAAATATAAAATAAAAAACTAACTTAGTTTTATGAAATGGGAAAGGCATAAACTAAGTATAGTTTTAATCCAGTCCCTTCTTTACAATTAATACAAAAGAAAACTAATTTATTACATTCTATTTTTCTACTGTACATTTTCATAGTAAAATAACAACAAAAGAGTAATGTAAATCCGCTGCTACTCCGGTGCGAGCTAGCAAACCCCTTCACGTCTTCAGCTTGTGTTTCCACATCACTTTGGTCACTTTAGGCATCCTCTAAGGAGTGAATCTGACCATTTATAGGTTCAAATCGCTTTCCTTGATTCTTTCTTACCAGTTTTGACTCTTTTCATAACAACCTAGCCATTAAGTATTTGTGCATTTTATTAAGGGGTGAATCTGACTATTAGGAGGCCAGATTCATCTCCCCTAATGCAGATTCAACTAACCATACAATTTGTACCCCCTCACATTATAATTTAGTAATTAAAGTAAATATGTGTGCACTATTATGGGGTGAATCTGACCATTACAAGGTCAGATTCATCTACCCTAGTGCAGATTCTCTTGATAGAGATTGAAAACAAGCATAAAGAAAATATTCAACTCCTTCTTATTGATACTTAATAACAAAAAATTCATATATTCATAGTCTAAAATTAATAGGAATTAAGTAGTACTAGACAACTACCACAAAACAGTTTAGAATTCAGGTTTTTAAAGAAACAGAGAGAAAGGAACTTTAGCTATAAATACAGATTTGCACAACAACAAAAAATAGAAGTTCAGATCTGGCAATTTCATTTAGAGTAAGCTGTTACATACCTTTTTCAAGAGAAAACAATAGAAGTTCTTGACCAAATAAAGGTCAGGCAAGTTTGAAAACAGCAAGAAATGAGAGAAGACCCAGCAACAGCAGACATCAAACCAAAACCAGGAAAACCCAATAAGAAATTAACCCAGGAAATTCGAGTGTAGACACTTACAATTCTCAGAATCAGGATACCCAAAAAGAACAAGAATCTGATAATCAAAGCAGTGTACTGATAAGTTTTATTCAAAGGAAATAACCAGATTTCTTTTCTCCTTTTATTTCTCTACTGATTTTTGAAAGCTTTCCTTTATGAGTAGCAGCTGCTGCTATGATTTTCTCTGTATGTGTAGAGAATTTTTGTTAGGTCCAAGTGTGTAAAAAGGTCCCCTAGGCTGCTGAATATATTAGTCTATTTATAGGGAGATTTTGGGTAGCATCTTTTGGAATATACCTTATCTAATAGGCTGAAATAGTACAGGTACAACAGTCCATCCTTATCCTATTGGACAGCCGTACCTTCTTCTAGAACATTACTATATTTCAAGCCCTTATCCCCCTTAAGAGTTACTGTTTTACCCTAAAAAATCTGATTTTCTTGATATTTCATTACTCTAGAAGGTTCTTGGGTTGTTACACCCAAGATTCCTTGGCTAAATATCCTAAAATACCCCTCTAGGTTCCTAGAATCACCCTTAGGTTGACTAGGGTTAAGTTTGGGGTTAACTATTAACTTGGGTTAGTTAATCCTAAATAGCTTACTTTGGTTAATTAAAACCAATAGTTTTTCTTAACTAGGATTAGGTTGTTGATTAGGTTCTCAATTACCAATTGACTTCAAACTTGTTTGGGATTAGCTTAATTAATAAAAATCAGTTAAGTTATTAGGCTTAGTCAATTTCCTTATATCGAAGTCTGTTTTAGTTTCTACTTGAGTCTAGGTGGGGATTAGTTTGTTTAGGTTAATTAAATATGCCAGTCTAAAACTAAGAGATGAAATTAGGCTATCCCATGATTAATTGGAAGTTAACACCTAGTTGTGACTACTAACATAGGCAACGAAATCAAGGGCTAAATCAAATAACGACCTCAGGCAATACATGATCAAACAACTAACTAAAATGCAGCAAAGGCTGTTGCATTTTCACAGGAAGATGCAATATCATCATTTCAACATATGAATTCAGGGATTTAACAACTAGTTCATTCATGATCGTTTCTTGACAAAAATCCACAAACAACAGATGCCTGAAAATCAGTAAAGAAAATAAACTGAAACCTAATACTAATCTTGGTTACACAACAGTTAAATCACACGAAAATAGTGATAAAGAATCCTAAGCTAAATATATTTGGGGCGTTAAACTAAGAATAGGAATAAATATGAACAGGTCGAAGACGATGATGAACAATAATCACACAGTGATACAATAGCAAAACAGTGATTAAACCAACGTATTCATGCAAGAAATAGATAGAAAGGAGGGGGGAATACCCGTTTGAGGGTTTTGGATTGTAACGACCCAGCCGGTCATTTTATGTGTTGGGACTCCGTTCCCGTGAATGACTCTTCCCATAGCGACTACTCATGCCTTATGACTTGTGTGGGCCGGTAGTTCGAGATTCGGAAGTGTTTTGGCCAGTTCAGGAACACTTGGTTCCTGAAGGCTAGCCTATTTGGCTGATTTTGGTTCCGAGCAGCATTTTGAGTAAACGACCTCGGAATCGAGTTTTGACTGCTCTAGAAGCTCCGGATGATGATTTCGGACTTGGGAGTGTGTTCGCCTTGGGTTTCTGATGACCCGGGAGTATTTCGGCACCTGAATTGGAATTAAGGATTTCATGTGATTTGGAATTCAGCAAGGAATTGGACCTCGTGATATCATGGTCCGAATGGAATTCCAGAATTTGCAATAGTTCTGTACAGTCATTTATGACTTGTCCGCAAAATTTGGGGTCATTCCGAGCAGTGTAGACCCGTTCGGCGTATTGATGAGCCGTTGAAATTTTTCTTGAAATCCTAAGTTTGATCTAAGGGGTTTTGGAGAGCGATTCTTGGTTTGAATGATGTTTCTAGTGTTCTGAAAGCTCGAGCAAGTCCATCATGTGATTTGGGACTTGTTGGTATAATTTGTCGAGGGCTCGGGTGGGCCCAGGGATCTCCCGGACCCCGACCGGGATCAAAAACCAGCAATTGAACTGTTGGTGGGAATTTACTGGTGTGACCGCACCTGCACTCCATGAGCCGCAGGCGCAAGGTTCGCACCAGCGGAATTCCCTACGCAGGTGCGGCTCCTTCCGCAGGAGCGGCCTTCTTTCCGCAGAAGCGGCTGCGTAGAAGCAGACAAAGGCCCGCAGGCGCGACCTTCCCCAGGGGCCCAGGCCATCGCAGGAGCGGCCTATTCTCAGCAGGTGCGAGAAATTTGCCCAGTGCCCAGGCCATTTTCCGCAGGCGCGACCCAACTTCCGCAAGTTTGAGCCCGCACCTGCGATCCAAAAGTCGCAGGTGCGGAAAATGCTGGGTAATTTAATTTAAAAAGCCAAGTCGCGAATTCATTTCCTAAAAATACATTTCTTCCATGGTTGACGACCCCAAGAGCTCCAGAACAGATATCTTGGCCTAGGAACTCAGGTAAGTGATTTCCGTAACCCTCCGCACGTAATTTCTTCCGTTCTTTGAGAATTTCCTCTTCCTAATTCATGGAAATTCATAAGATTTTGTTTGGGGAAGAAAGAGGGGTTTGATGTTATTGTGAATTCTGATTTTTGGGCCATTGAGGGATGATTAATGGAGTTAATCTTGATCCTTAGGCGACGTATAACGCGTCTCTTCAAGAATTATAATTTTCCGGACGCCGAAGCTCGGAGTTGAATTTCCAAAGTACGTCAAGAATACGTTTTTATGGAAATAGTTGATAAATCCTCCTCGAATCTTCCTAAATTGATATAATTGTGTGCTTTTGGCTAGTTGCGAGCCATCGAAGGTGATTCGGAGGATTCGTGCGTCGTGTTGATCGGTCCGTTGGCCGGAGGAGCACTTGTCTAGTTGAGTCTCCTTTCCAAACTTTGTAAGGGGGAAATGTCCCCTAGGCTCTTGATTGCTAATTGTGCTCGTTGAGGGGGCTTACATACGTAACACGTGACGAGAGTCCGTACGTGGCATCTATACTGTATGTTGGGTAGCCGTAGGACCCACGAGCATGTTCTAATTGTTGTTTGATATTATTTGACGTTTTGTACAAGTTATTACTGATATTTGATGATGAAATTGAGCTAGGATAGCTGTGAATTTAATGTACACAACGTTCAGATAAGAGTTATGAACCCCACCAATTGAGTAATTGTGTTACTTCTATATAATTGATAAAGAGCAAATAGTAAACGAATAATGAGCTGTTGAGCTAAATGAAGGTGATTAAAATTCCTTCTCATACTTGAATTGTTCAATCATGGTAGTATTATGAGCAAAGAGGATAATATGATGAAAATCCTAACTTTGGCTATCAAGTGAGGTGTGAGTATCCGATCCCGTTGAGTGTGGGCGAGTCGGTACCACGGTGTCTACATATACACATATATATATACCTTCATGCAGTCGCATACACGCATTCATGCATTCATGGCCCCCGAGTCACAGGTTTGATTCGTGATCGGGGAGAACTTATGTTTTACTTGCCCCTGAGTGACAGGTTGATTCTTGATCCGGGAGAATTTCACTTATGTTTTACTTGCCCCTGAGTCAATGGTTTGATTCGTGATCAGGGAGAATTATACTACTATTTTCATAGATCCCTGAGTCACAGACATGATTTGTGATCTGGGAGAGTTTTACTTTGCATAGTCAGCACACGAGTCGCAGGTATAATTCGCGATCGTGGGGAGCTTATCATTAT
>ML283653.1:31757-63120 GCA_005239495.1 Nicotiana undulata | reverse complement strand
GCACGAAGGGTGATGCCGTGCCATTGTTTACTTTTCCGACATTTATATTGTTTCGTTGTCGATCATGTTGGATTGTTTCTCTGGATTTCTTCTATCTATCGATGTGACTGTTTTATTCCACTTGTCCCCCTTTACTGTTCCCGTATCCCCTACTTGCCTGTTTATCTCCTGCCTTGTGTTATTTTCTGTTACCTGATGTAGAGTAGGACAGGTTATCGTTAATGTCAAGTCTAGCCTCGTCACTACTTCGGCCGAGGTTAGGCTTGGCACTTACTCAGTACATGGGGTCGGTTGTACTGATACTACACTGCACTTCCTTGTGTTGTGCAGACCCTGCTACCGGACCCCGTGGAGCGTTCTGAGGGAGATACCTTTAGTCCACGTCAGAGCTTCGAGGTATACACTGGCGTTCGTGGATCCCGAGGCTTCTTTCCTTTACTGCTTCATTGTCTTTTCCTTATTTTCAAGACAGTNGATTGTGACACCCCGGTTTTGGGATTGTTTGTTGTAGATGTCTTATCATCTCATTTTGAGTTTTTCTAAGATAATATTTTTTTTTTCTGTTGTGAAACAATTGAAGTGATTTGGAATGTTCAGTAAAGTTTTGCGAGTTACTAGTGTGGGATGTTTCTGTTATAAGGTTGGACATTTATGAATTCGCGAAATGTTCAGTAGAGATTGGGAGGTTAATTGGTTTTATTACTGTTATGTTGTTGTTATAAATGTCAAAGTGTTGTGTACGTTGGCTTGTCTAGCGGGTCCAACGTTAGACGCAGTCACGGTCTGAAAGGTGGAATTTCGGGTCGTGACAACTAGGAACTTATAAAAATATGACAAAAACTACAACGTAAACGAACAACTTTATTTTTTGGGTTATTCTATCTCATTACTAAAAATAAGTAGGTGTTGTTACAAATAGCTTCGTTTACAAACTTCTTTAACTATGCATGGTGTTTATGAAGTCAAATTTATTACTAACAAAATCAACATCTTCAATTGGAAAACACAGAAATCAAACTTGCAAAAGAGCCCATATCTTAGAAACTAAATAATCCTAGAAAAACCTCTATTTCTCACCAAATTTATAAACCTCACATCAATATCTTGCTTGTATCTTGCAGGTAGAAGAAATGAAACAACTTGAGAAAGTAAAAGTACTAGAGCATGATCTCTAAATGCAAAGCAAGAGATTCCAAGCATGATTTTCAGAGATAAATATTATAAATTGATTCTTAAAATTTTAAGATTTTGCAGTTAATGCCTAAATTTTAAAATGCTTAGAACTAATTAAGCCTTACTGTATAGATATACACCAATAATGCCAACAGGTGAATAAAGAAAAAAATCACAAATACTAAAATGATACCAACAGTGACCTGCTTGCAAGATGCAAACACAAACTAAAGAGAATAGCTGGAATTTATAGTTTTTAGAGAAGATGCAATTTTTTCACGAAGACATCAAATAAATTAAACATAAAAATAGGAGTAGGTGAACAAAAAGAAAAGCAACCCCAAACTAAGAAAAATTGAGAATCTAGCACACTTTGAATTGTTTTAATATTCTGAAAGCAAATATTTTAGAAAAGCATGTTCGTATAAGTTAAGTTGAACTGTTTATTTTGGGGGTGTGGAATACAAATACCTTTTCAAGACCCAGTGCATGAGATGAGCCAGAAGAATGAGGAAGATTTTGCTCTCTCACATTTCGTGCACTACTTGCATCAATAGGTGAATGGAGGTTAGATCCGGCACACCCTGATATATCTTGAATATTAAAATTCAGGATTGTTTAGTATCAATGACTAAAAAATTAGCATTTTTTCTTGCCTTATATCCTTCATTTATTCATTTCCTTCATTTATTCCTTCATAGAAATAATTTCATTGGCATAATTTTGTTTAAGATTCTTCATTTCTTTATGTTTTCTTAGAGATCTTGTCGTCACCGATCTACCATAGCATCTAACTCAACCAGGTTGTTCCTTTCCAATTACTCCTTAAATGCATCGGTCGTTGTTTCTCTGGAGCTTTAAAAGTTCAAACTGCCAAAGAGAAACAATACTGAACAACATTCACAACAAGACTTTTCATAAATATGTAACAATTATCTGATAATGCATTATCCACTATTATGTTAATTTGTAACAATTATCTAATAATGACAAGAACAACTGCGTCATTCAGGGGTGGGAGGATTGTAATGCAATTGTAGTAGGGGCATAAAAATGCTAATGCAAAGGGTTCAGAAAGCTTTGAACGGAAGAATCATAATAACAAAGAAGAATTGTCCATGTAGCAGCTCCGCAAAGAGTATTATTTAACTAAAGAGAATGAAAATATAATAATAAGATCTTAGCTTGCAGCACGACTTACTATTGCAACTTGGGTAGCTAAGAAGATTTTCGTTTGCAGCACGACTTACTATTACTTACCTTGGACGGAACATTTGAATTCCTAAAAATAAATATATAATAATTAAGTATTAACTATATTGTACAAATAAATCCTAAAAGTCAAGAGTGAGTTTTCAAAATAATGTGTTATAAAATGATACGACTTTCTTACTTAGTCATGACACTTATGCTAAGCCAAACTCAACTTCACGTCCACCACATATCTTCTGGAGCGTTTACTAATCTTCTTCGACAAAAGAAGTAAAATTAATAGGATCCTCATACCAAAGACAAGAAGTAAAATTATTTTCTTTAGGCAAGGAGTTAGGATATTACTTAACTGAATACATATTTATTAGTCCAAAATTCATCAATTAATCAGCTTCATTGACGAATTTAAATAATAAAAATCCAAAATAATTACCTGCAGTATCTCATCCTCTCTATGAAAGATAAAATAATCGCAATTATCATACCAACATAATGGGATCAAATTCCCATCAGTATTCAAAGAAATTGAAAAAATAATAAACATGAAACCAAAAAAAAAATTAAAAAGAAAAGGCAAAAATATGCAAATAGCAATGTCAAATTTCTATTTACCCATATACGAGAAATATAAAAAATTAAGATAATAGTTATCCATATTAAATATAAGAAAATCAACTTGGCTGAATAACCTTCATTTCAAGATTTCTATACATTGCTAATTCGCTAAAATACAAGATTACTTTTTTTTAGTCCATGAATACGAGAAAAGGGATTAAAATTTTTGACACCCAAATTACACAAAAAAAATAATAATAGTTTCATTCAGTTCAAGAATTCGAAATTAGAAAAAAGTTTAAAAACTTTGATACCCAGAATTTAATTTAAATATTAATACTTCTTTTCAGCCCAAAATTCTGAAATTAGAAAGGAAAAAAAAAATTGAAAACTTTTTGTGTTGGGGTGATTGTGTATGTATACAAAGATACCCAAATTTGATACAATACCAAAAATTATTTCTTTTCAAGCCTATTAAAAAATGAAAAAAAGAAGAGAAAACTGAAAAACCTAAACTAAAACAAAATATGAAAATCTGCAAAATCAAAGTTCGACTCAGAAAAATTTACATTTCTAAAGGACTGATTGAAGTGGTTGCCTTTGACAATCTTCTTGTCCCCTCTGCCGTAATAAACTAAAATCAAATACATCATAAATCAAAAGAGAAATAAAATTAATATTCTCAATCAGATGGATTACATAAGCATAATTTTGAGTATTAAGTCTGAATAAAATGAGGAAGATGATTGGTCATACTCAATGGGAGGTTGGAAGAATTTGCAAAAAGAGAGTATATGCGTCTTGGACATGAGATTGGGAAGAGACTGAATTCTAGATTTTATTTTCTTTTTGGGGTTATTCCTAAAAATTATACTTTCTACTACTTTAAAATTTGGGAGAATAATTACGCACATAATATTAGGGGGAAACTTTAAGGATAAAATTTTTATAGGAAACTTTAGAGTACACTTATAAAGTGTAACATTTAGCATGGCAATTTAGTACCGCTGAATAACATTGCCATATCATTATTAAGTGTTGCCAAAATTATTATGACTTGGCAACAATTAAAAAGCGTAGTCTTAACACTTTTTAAAAACGTTTTGTAAGCGTCGCTTTAAAAACTGTGGCCAAAGACTCTAACCAAAGGCCACACTTAGAAAGCGGTCGCATAGATATTATTTGCTACACTTTTTAAGCGTAACCTAAAATAAGTGTGGTTGTAGGCCTAAAATGTTGTAGTGGTACATGAAAAATGGTCTTGTTCTATCCCATCAGCAAAGAATGGAGTTATGTGCAGAAGTAACAGATCAAGAAATTCTGGAGAGTCTTAAAGCCATTGGGGATGATAAAGCACCAAGAATTGATAGTTTTAATGCAGTATTCTTCAAGAAGGCATGGGGCATCATCAGCAATCAAGTCAAAGGAGCTATCAAAGAGTTTTTCTCAACTGCAAAGATGTATAAACCAGCGAATTGTTCCACCATTACTCTAGTTCTTAAAGTTCCTAAGCCCGCCACAGTCAAGGAGTACAGACCAATTGCCTGTTGTACAGTTTTTTATAAAATGATATCCAAAATATTAGCTGCTAGACTACAAAAGGTCATGCCAAGTATAATTTGTGAAGCCCAAGTTGGATTTATTCTTGGCAGAAAGGTAGCTGACAATATAATTTTGGCTCATGAACTAGTCAAGTCCTATACTAGAGCCCAAATATCACCTAGGAGCATGGTGGAAATTGATCTTCAAAAAGCATATGATTCAGCGGAATGAATTTTTTTACAACAGGTGATGGAGGAGATTGGCTTCCCTGACAGATTTATCAAATGGATCTTGGAGTGTATCAAAACAGTTAGTTATATTGTTCTTGTGAATGGGATATCAACTGAACCTCTTAATGTTGCTTAGGGGCTTACACAAGCAGACCCTATATCTCCTTTCTTATTTGCTATTGTGATGGAATACCTGAGTAGATCTCTCAATGAGCTGAAAAAGGAAACCAACTTTCAATACCATCCCAAATGCAAGCAACTAGACATAACTCATATGAGTTTTGCTGATGACCTACTTTTGTTTGCCAGAGATGATCTGCCTTCTATAGTTAATATGTACAAATATTTCTCCCAATTCTCTGAGGCAAAAGCTCAATTTATTTTGGTGGAATGAAGCATGAAGTGAAGAAGAAGATCCGGTATCAACTAGGATTTGTGCAAGGAGATTTATCCTTCAAATATTTAGGCATTCCTTTGTCTACTAAGAAAATAACATTTCTTCAATGTCAGCCATTGATTGAAAGAATCACAACCAGGATCCCCTCATGGACTGCCAGAAAACTGTCCTATGTAGGACGAGTGCAACTAGTACAATTTGTTAGTTTTGGCATCCAAGCCTACTGGGCTCAGTTGTTCGTCCTACCTGTCAAAGTTTTGAAGATGATTGAGGCTATTTGCAGAAGCTATGTTTGGTCTGACAGTAACATTATTACTAAGAAGGCATATGTGTCTTGGAAGAAGATGTGTACTCCTAAATCTGTTGGTGGCTTGAATCACATCAACTTACCTCTGTGGAACAAGGCAACAATTGCTAAGGTAGGCTGGGATCTAGCTCATAAAGAAGACAAATTGTGGATCAGGTAGATTAATGCTTACTATGTCGCCAATACCACAACATGCCAGTTGGATGGTCAGAAGAATAATTGCTTCAAGAGTTATTTTGCAGCAAGCTCAGAATTCAAATGATCACATTGGCAGCATTAGGCAACTATACTTACAGTTATTGGGAGACTTACTAAGAATTAGTTGGAAGTGTCTGCTGTTCCAGAACTCTACTCGACCAAAGGTTGTCTTCAACTTATGGTTATTGTTACAAGGAAGATTGCCTACCAAGGACAGGTTAGCTAGCTGGGGATTGAACATTAATCAGCAGTGTGTTCCATGCCAAGGACATATGGAAATAAGAGACCACTTGTTTATGTTATGCTCGTATGCAACAATATTGTGGAAGAAAGTAATGAGGTGGATTCAAGAGGATCAAATGAGCAATCGCAACTGGGATCAACATCTTCAATGGATCATCAAGAAAGGCAACGGAAAGTCAAACAGGGCAAGCATTTTCAGAATGGTGTATGCTGAAACTTCATACGCATTATGTATTGAAAGGAATACACGTATCTTTGAGCAAAGATATCGTAACAGTGAAGTATTAGCACGAGAAATAGCTTACATATGTAATGTTAGAGTAGTTCTTAGAGCTAGAAACCAAATGCAACATTTTTATTAGAAAAGTAAGTGAGTTTAGCTATTCTGTAATTCAGTAGCATGGTCACTTTTTGAGATAGTCAGCTCAGCATTATGCTGGGCTATAGATTTGTAAAGCTTGATCTTTGGTGATTAATACAAAAGAAAATTAATCACCAACAAAAAAAAGGGTTCATTAGATTCATTATTGTTTTGACAAATTGATGGTTGAGGTTTTTTCCTGATGATATTAGGAGGTTATGTTTCAAATTTGAGCTTATTTGGAGTAGAATTAGGTATTAAATCGTATATTGGATTGCTATAATTCGATGATTTTTTTTTTGTTTCCGGACAATTTTCACTTTAGACTTATGGGCCTTAAGTGAATGAAAACATTTGTTGCACTTTAGACTTTTAGGCCTTAAGTGTATCTGAAATGCAATTTTTCACTTTAGACTTATTGGTCTTAAATGTAGCAAAACGTTTTGTTGCACTTCAGACCTTTTGGCCTTAAGTGTATATGAAGTGCAATTTTTCACTTCAAACTTATTGCCTTAAGTGCATCTGAAGTGCAAATTTTCACTTCAAACTTATTAGCGTTAAGTAAATGAAAACGTTTGTTGCACTTGACTTTTTGGCCTTAAATGCATCTTAAGTGAAATTTTTCAATTCAGACTTATTGACCATAAGTGCATCTGAAATGCAATTTTTTACTTAAGACTTATTAGCCTTAAATGGATGAATCATTAGTTGCACTTTATACCTATTTGGTCTTAAGTGTATTTGAAGTACAATTTTTTCACTTCAATATTTTTTCTTTTAACTTCAGACCGGACAAACTAAAGTTGATCGTAAAGTGAGTACGCTTGCAAACTTTTTTACAAAATAGATATAGATTCTTGTGATCCCAAAACCCACGTGTGTCTACAGCCAAAAAAGAAAAACAACCAAAGGGCATTGCAACCGTTTCTTTTGTTTTCTTCCTCCCACTTGATTTTATCTTTACCGTGGCTATTATTAGTGGCATAAATAGGTAGTTTTATGTTACATAAATAAACTTTAATGAGGACAAGGAAAACAAACCACCACTCGATCTCCTGAACTTTCCAAACGTTCCTGTTCAAGTACAGTAGCATGGACCTCTCTCTCTATTTATAGTCCTTGTTAGCTACATACATTTTTGTCAAACTTTTTCTTCCTAACATTACATATCAGTATATCACTGAATGGCAATCTTTTCCCTAATTCTCTGCACTGTCATTTTCTCTTTTCTTCTACATTCCATTCTCAGCTTATTTTTTCGCAAACGTTACCCGTTGCCACTACCACCAGGTCCAAAACCATGGCCAATAATCGGAAACCTAGTCCATATGGGTCCAAAGCCACACCAATCAACTGCAGCCATGGCTCGAACTTACGGTCCACTCATGCACCTTAAGATGGGGTTCATGGACGTGGTGGTTGCGGCGTCGGCGTCGGTGGCGGCTCAGTTCTTGAAAACTCATGACGCTAACTTCTCGAGCCGCCCTCAGAACTCGTGTACAAAACACTTGGCTTACAATTCTCAAGATCTTGTCTTTGCACCTTACGGACCAAGGTGGCGTATGCTTAGGAAAATTTGCTCTGTTCATCTTTTCTCTGCCAAGGCTTTAGATGACTTTCGCCATGTTCGCCAGGTTTTAATTTCTATTTTACATTTACACCTGCGGAATCAGAAAACCACATTAAACCGATTAAAAATCTGAATAGGTTTGATTTGATTTAGTTTGATATTGCATAAAAGAATTCAAACCAAACCGATATATACATATATATATATATATTTTTTTTCTTTAAAAAATATTTAAAAATATTTCGGATCCTCTCAAAGAATATAATATTTAATAGAACATGAAGTACATCTATTTTTATTTACTTTAAATAATTGATTATATCATCACTTTCTTATCAAATGTTATTGAAATGCGTCAATTTTTTTCTTGTTTCATATTCATGTGTCAACATCTGTTAAATTCTTATATCTTTTTAGAATTTGAAATGGTATTTATATAATTTAGAATTAAATAGAACATATCATTATTTAGATTTAATGTTGATTTTTGTGTTTAATTATTAAATTTGGTTAACCTTGAAATTAAAGCGTATGTAAATCAACGAAGAATTGTTGCTAGACGATTAAGAAAATAACTATCATGTATTATAAAAAATAATTGATCATATGTTAGTCAGTTTGTCTAATTTTTACTAAATATATATTCAATTATCAAAATTTTATTTATAACTTTAACAAAGTAGGGTGAAATAATATTCATGTAACAAAACAAATCCGAAAATCCAACAAAACCGAACAAATCCAAACCGATATAGCTGGTTTGGTTTGATTTTGACAAGAACCTAACTAACTCGATCCATGTACACCCCTACTGAAATAGAAACAGAAATAGAAAGTTAGTAGAACCAGTTGACGAAATAAAATCTGGAAAACAATATAGGAATAAATCGAGCCCGCTGAATGCAACAGTGTGTCCTTAAGGAAATTATTCCCTCTCAAGTACCCGAGGTGTTGGAACATTATCCTCCCAGGATAGAACGATTTAACTCACCAGTGTATTGGTACCAAATCCGATGAACTTCGAACCACTCAATGATCATAAAACACACTGGGAAATGTTGTGAAGAAGAAGAAGAAGAAGAAGAAGAAGAAGAAGAAGATAATCAGAAAATTTAGTAAGTCTAAGATTATGAGATTCAAGGCATATTTATAGACCATTTGGCACTATTTTTAAAAAAAATTGCAACCTTTCTGAAACAACCATAGTTGTTGGAACAAGTGAGAAAATTTCTGTTGAAATATTGCGGGAAAACAGAAAACGAATTTAAAATAATCTGGAAAAGAAAAACGGGTCGGACCGGGTCGCGTCGCCGGTTATGGGTTATTCCGGATTGAATTTTTGTTAATTAAATAAATAAATAAATAAATAAATCGGGAAAGAAAACGGATCGGACCGGTTTGCATCGCGGGTCCTGGGTTATTTCAGATTAAATTTTCGTTAATTAATTAAATAATTGAAAGGATGTCCAAAAAGATTAATCAATCAATCTTTGACCGAAGCCAAAGCCAAAGCCAAAGTCGAGCGAGCGACGACGATGGCGGCACGAGGCTTGCCTTCTTCTTAACTCTTTAAGAGCTAGAAGAAGCGCAATTGTATATATACCTATCAAAAGTTTTTTTCCCCTCCAATATGGGACAATGTCCCTTTGCCAAGTAGGAAAACTCAAATATTTTATTTTTCCTTCATTTTCTATTTACTCTCTTTAAGCTATACCAAACTTAAAAGTCCAATATTATTTTTTCCATGAATTTTCTAAATTTTGAACAAAAAATAATGCCAGCCAAGAAAAGACAATTTTTGTTGTGTGTGTGATAGTTGGCATGCATTTTGCCGGGAACAAACGCAAGACACCTTTTTTTTCCTTTATTCAAAAAATGACATATACTTTGTTATATTTGGTTAATGCCACACGTTCTGAGAGAAATTTGATATTGACTATGCAGGGGCGAATTTAGGAGTAGAAAGGGTTCACTCAAATCTTCTTTATCAGAAAATTACATTATATATATAACACAAAATTTATTTTATGCATCTATATATTATATTTGAAATCCCTTGACGCAATTCAAAAGCATAGATAAATGGTTTGGAGGGTTAAAATCTTTGCGAGATTGCCATTTCAATTCCAAGAGTCTTTTATTCTTTTTCAAATATTATCCAACTCAAACACCTTATATTCGGAACAAGACAACTTTGTTATTTATTTCGTTTTGACCCAAAAATTTCTTGCCATTAATCAAGTAGCTCTAACATACTTTCTGACGTTGCTTTAATTTAGACGGAAAATTATTTGGGGAGATTTATTATATGTTGAAAAATATTAGAGGTTCACTTTCATTGTTTCTAAATTTTTGGGAAAGGTATAAATTGACATGTTGATAGAGGACAAAATTGTCTCACAATCTGGAGCATCCGTTAGGGAGAAGAGCATTTTTGAGCTATACTTGAAATCTCTGCTTTAAAAGGTAGAATTGGGATTCATCTGAGGCTCATTCTGGAGCGGAGCACTCGTGAAACGTCCCTAGACTTATGTGTGAGGCTTAGTTTCGTGAGACTTACGCTTCGACCGTCGGGGCTTACGCCTTAGACACGCCCAACGCCCAACATACTAGGCTCGCCTAATAAAACTTTATGCAATAGTGTGTAACTAATTGTAAATCCTCAAATTTTCTTAATAAATCATTGAATATTCAAAATTACTTTTTCTTAACCATAAATCATTAAGGTGAGAGTATTTTATGTCATAATTAAAATAAAAATTATTGCACGTTATCCACTTAGACTGCTACGATAGTAAATTTTAAATAAATCTTTCATTTAAAAGTATTTATTTATTAACTTTTGTTATGTCTTTATTATATAATAGTCCATAATTCTTTTTATAATTTTTTTTCTAAATTTTTTTTTTTCATGTTAAGTGATACAATACTTATTAATTTAATGGCTCAGTATTAGCTAGTGACTATTTGGAAATAATTAGTTATCATGGTATATTATGGTGAATTATGTGTCACTTTATTAACTTGTTGAAACTTAAAAATAAATGATGCAAGAGAATCATATTTAAATTGTGAATTATGTTTTTATATAAACTCTCTTTCTAGAAATCACATTATATAAAAAGAGTATTTTTAAAAATATCAAATTATAATATCGAAATTCTGTCAAGATTCATTACTCCTTAAGAGATACATATAAGATTTTGCATCGAATACATTACTTTTGATGTCTGAGCTGTAACGACGTTGCAGCTAATTTGCATATTATGAAATGTCATACTTTTCGTATTATTCATAGTTGAATTATAATTTATAAATATTTTAAATATATTATTTGTTATAATTTTGTGATTTATGTAATTTTTATAATTATTTTGTATTTTTTTACTATCTTAAAATTCTTGAAATTAGTAAAATTTAAAGATCCGTGGGACTTACACCCCATGTTTCAGGGCTTACGCTTCGTCAGAGATAAAACGCCCGCCTCCCCCTTTTAAAACACTGCTTGAAATACGGCGAGAGAATTTTGAAGAAAAAACAAAATGTCCCATTTCGAATTGTTCAGTGGCAAAATTACCCTCTTCAGTTTAAAATAAAATGGAAGGAGTACTTCTTCTTGAAAACAGAGGAAAGGTATTAATTGACATGTTGATAGAGGACATGTATATAGTCCCCTGAAACTTTTGAAATTTAGGTTGCAAAAATACTGTATCCGTTACAATCTATACGGCACTTTTCCTATTTTGAGGAGTCATAAAATTTGAAATAACTTCTTAGGCATTTGTTTGTGCAATAATATGCTCTAGTTGTTGTTCCTTTCTTTCTTTCTTTCTCCCAAGTAAATAAGCTCCCGTTTGGTCACAAGATTTAGGAGCTTTTTTTAAAATTTTATTTTCAAATATTTATTTGTTTATAGATTTTACTATTCCTGATGCTGGACTTCAGCAATGATAGCCACTGCTTCTTCAATCTGAGAATCTGCCTGTTTGTCGCTTGTGGCCTAGGCAGCTCGGTTCGGCCGAGCCTATGGGCGTGGTGTTTTGTTCGTAGTTGGATCGGCAAATCGATTGGCGATTTGCCTTGCTTGGCTTACTTGCTTGATTGAAAGAGTTTTCCCGTTGGACAACTACTATGAATAAATGGATTGTCTCTATTGAACCTAGCCTTACTAAATATCGTAAGAAAAAAAGCCAGCCGCTGCAAGTGCTTGAGAATGAGTTCACGCTCTTCTTGTTACAATAAGTGCTACAATTGAATCAGCTCTTGATGCAATAGAATAGGAGTTCTTGGTGTAAGCGTAACTGCAGTTGAATAAATATCCGCCGTGGTTGAATCACAAGGAAGAAATTTTTGGCAAATTTTTTAAACAAAATCTTCAAATCCCAAAAATAGCTCTAGAGTAGTTTTTGAAGTTTTCTACTTACAAAACTTCTAATTTTTTTCAAGTAATGTGCATGTTCAAACACAATTTCATCTTCTAAAAATCATTTTTCATCTCATTTTCAAAAACTCATTTTTTCTAAATTTCAACCAAATTTATGTCCAAATGCTTGCTAAATAAAAGTGCTTTATAGTGAGGTTTAAATTCTAACTATTAGGTGACCTTTTAGATAGTCTATGTACTTTTATGGTTGTAGTGCTTAGGTGATCTTTTATATATATATATATAATTTTTTTTTTTGTGTGTCATCACCTTGTTTGTTACCTCATCAATGAAATTTTCTTCTGTCTTGCATTTAATGTTGTTAATCACACTTAAAAATATGAAAGGAGATCTTTGCGTGTGATTCTTGGAGAGAAAGAATCTTTATTTATTTGAATTTTCAATTTTGTATGTACTTGATTAGTTTTGGTAAGTATACGATTAGTGGTTAGAGGTTGGTAAGTTAAAACTTATTTGGGACATTTCCCTAAGATTTTCACAAAAAAAGTGGATACTAATTTCCTACTCAGTCCGGTCGTATTAGTGCACTGATGATTTATTAAAGAAAGATTAATAGAGTGAAAGATCACACAAGGAACATACTACAAAAAAACTAGCACTATAACAAGTAAACAAAACCTGTTGGCTTTAGAATCAAATTCATTCTCAGTTCTCACAGCTAAATTCAGGCATTTCTAATAGCAATAAAAGGGCTTTACGGTGACGTTTAAATTTAAATTATTAGGAACCCGTTTGACTTAGCTGATTTAAAGTAGCTGATAAGCATTAGGCGTTGAAAAGTAATTTTAGGCGTTGAAGCTGATTTAATAAATAAATAGTTATGTGTTTGGATAAAAACGTTGAAATTGATAACAAACAGATGAAGGGTGTGGTTAAAAAGTGTTGGTAAGTTCTTTTTTCTGATAAAAATTTAAATGACCTTATAACAATTTACATTGCTAAAAGATTTTCTTCAAAATTTTCACTTCTAGATAGATCCAAATATACAAAAAAATCTATTTATCATGTTATTTTAAATACAAAAATGATTAGATAATATCATTTTTATGAATATAATTTATGTTATGATAAGTATGCAATTATAAATTAGAATGGCAAAAGTATAAATTAACAAAAGTTAAGAAAAAAAATAAATAATATACAAAGTATTTGTAGAGTCGAGGGTCGATTGAAAACAACATCTCGGGTAGGGGTAAGGTCTGCGTACGCATTACCCTTCCCAGACCTCACTTCGTGGGACTTTACTGAATAATTATTATTATTGTATACAAAATATTCGTAGAGAAGAAACAAACACTTAATGTGTATTGTCTCTTCTCTAAATATATACGTTATACTCTATCAGGTATTGTTGCTTTTATCCCTTTTTATTATTTACTAGTTATTGAAAACAAGAGAACATATTTACTAGAGTAGGAATCTCTTACTAACAGTTAATACACGTCACATAAGTATAATAATATGCAGAGGACAAGTGAATTTTGTTACCTTAAATTGCCGATGGAAATCTGGTCTAGAGAATTGCAGAGGCATGGACTGTTTAGGTTTTGAAGGACGGGGAGGGAGTGAAATTATACGAAGAGTTTGTTTTAAAAGAAATATTTTAGGAATAAAATAGTAAATATTTTGGTCAAATTTAAAGAGTTTATAAGCTGAAATTTGGTAAGTTGGATAGATCACCTTATAACTTTTGGCATATCTTTCGCGTATAAGCACTTGACTTATAAGTATTTTTAATTTTATCAAACGCATAGATAAGCCGAAAAATGTTGATAAGCTGATTTGACCCATTTATAAACATAGCCAAACACCCTCTAGGTCACATTACAGATCGTACTTTACGACTGTAGTGCTAAGAGTTGTACTTATTACTCCTTATTTTACCTGTTACTAAGGACTCGTTTGGACATAGATTTCGTCAAAATAAACTTGGATTTTATTTGGCAAACACACGTTTGGCCATAGATTTTTTCTATATTTTGGCAAAATCCAAAATCCCAAAACCAACTCAATAACTAGTTTTGGGTCAAATCACTAATAATATATATGTTTTCTCAAAATAAATTTGGGAAATATGTTTTGAAAATGTATGTCCAAACACATTTTCATCTTCAAGCAACTTCACCCAAAGCAATTTTTTCCAAACAAATTTGGGAATCTATGACCAAACGCTAACTAAGTGCCCGTTTGGACATAAAATTTGAGATTTTTCCAAAAAAAAATCACTTTTTTTTCGAAATCAATATTTATTCATAAAATTTCTAATTTTCACTTGAAGATGCATTTTGAAAATTATTCGAAAATTTGGAAAACTGCAAAAAGTTATTTTTCAAAATTTTCACTCATACTCACAATTTCAAAAACAACCTGAACTGAAGTTTATGTCCAAACACAACTCTAAATTGCAAATATCATTTTCAGTTGAAATTTTTTTCACCATTTCTTCGAATTTTACAATTCTTATGTCCAAACGCCTACTAAATGTTGGCCTAATCACAACTGCAGAATGAAGTAAGAACACTTACGCGCGCCCTAGCAAGTGCTGGGCAAAAGCCGGTCAAGTTAGGCGAACTATTGAACGTGTGCACCACGAATGCACTTACGCAAGTGATGCTAGGGAGGCGGGTGTTCGCTGGCGCAAGTGGCGGTGCAGATCCACAGGCGGAAGAGTTCAAGTCAATGGTGGTGGAGACATTGGTGCTCGCCGGCGTTTTCAACGTTGGCGATTTTATTCCGGCACTTGATTGGTTGGACATTCAAGGTGTAGCTGCAAAGATGAAAAAGGTCCACGCGCGTTTCGACGCGTTCTTGACCTCAATTCTAGAGGAACACAAAAGCAATAAATTTGGAGAAACGAAAGAACATGAGGACTTGTTGAGTACGTTGATCTCTTTGAAAAAAGAAGAAGGCGATAATGAAGGAGGAAAGCTCACAGATTCAGAAATTAAAGCTTTACTTTTGGTACGCCTCTCTCTTCCTTGAACCAAACATCTCAAAGGATCATATTAACAATTGCTTTCACTTCTAATTTCATGTTACGTAATCAGTGATTGGGATAGAAATTTTACTAAAAATATTTAAAACATAAGAAAGTAAACATATAAACAGCTGTTGAGTTGTGTTAAAGGAATTCGACATTTATTACATACTAATTCGCACGATGCGCCAATTAAAATAAAAAGTGATCGAGTTTGTTTAATTTGAATCATATCGCTTTAATAAATTTCAATTGTTATATCATTTATTAATATGATATATCTAATAATAAAATATTTGTTAGATTAAAAAGGAGATTTATATACTTATCGAATAACCTTTTTTATTCGGTATTTTTCTTTATTATATTATCCAATGTTTAGTATTATTATATTATTAATATAAATTTTTATTAGCGTATTACGTTGTTTAATATTTTTGTGTACTACTCTCTTCTTAATATAATATAGAAGATATATATTTTGTTACTCGTCTCAATTTTCAATTGGATAAATTTATCAACAATATTTACTTACTTCACTTTACTTTAAAAAAAAAATATTTTAAAAAATATCCATATTAAGCCACGTGTCATCCTAATAATAAGTTTCTTGACATTGCTCAACACAAAGCTCCAAAATAAATTATATCTTATATTTTCTTTATATTAATTACAAAATAATATTGTATCACTTATCCTATCCCTTTCTAATTTGTTAATATTAATAAGTGGTTTACTCTATGCATTTTTTATTTATTAATTTTGCTAAGTTAATTTATTTATTTTACTTTATGAAAAGAAATTTTCTAGTGATGACACCTATCTTCCTATCCTTGAATTTTGCTAAGTGTCTTACACATATTTATTTTATTTTTATAAAATTAGAATTTTTTTAGTGATGACATTTATCATCCTATTCTTGTTTTGCCTCTCCTATTATATAGATAGATTCTCACAAAATTTGTACCAACTAATGGAAAATCAAATGACCACAAAGCACAAATGATCTAAAACATTAATCAACTTTCATAGAAGATAATTTCTTATCAATTCAGTGCAAGTTTGTGGGTAATTTCCCCGTGAAATAGAATTTTAATGTATAAATACACTTTTTATTTTTTTAAAAAATACAACAAAAAAAGAAAAAAAGGAAGCCAAATAATGTTGCAAGTAGTTTATATGAGGAAAAATTAGAAATATTACTTACGACCTTTTCAATTTGAATTAGAAACAAATAAGTAAAGAAATGTATCTATTTTTATAAAAGAAAAGAAACCTTAGAAATACAACTCTTTTTCTTTTCTTACAACAACAGATGTGATTCATATGCTATTTTTTCTTTACACTAATTTTAAAAAATGAAGGTATTGTATTAGTTATTTGATGAAATCCTATAGCTTATTGGATTGGGCTATAAATATTGTTATAAAAATAGTTGTATACTTATTTTTTCTTTACACTAATTAAAAAAAAAATTGTATTACTTATCCTGTACTTTATTAATTTATTAATTTTGCTAAGTATTTTGCTCCATGCAGTTTTTTATTTATTAATTTTGCTAAAAAAAAATTATTTATTTATTTTACTTTTTAAAATTTATTTTTTCTGGTGATCACACTTGTCATCCTATTTTTGAATTTTGCAAAGTGTTTTATTTATTTATTTAAAATTAAAAAATTTCTGGGGTTGTCACTTGTCATCTATCCTTGTTTTACCTCCCTATTATATATAGATTGATACATAAAATTAATTTTAATATTTTATATATAGGGTACATTTTGGACGAATCATTTACTATGTTAACGTTTGGCTTTAAATAGTGTTTGAATATTACTCCAGTAAGTTAATTTGACTTATATTTTGTATTATAATAATATAATAAAATAATTAAGTAACAGTTTAAAAGTTATTCAAGAAAGATTGAAACATCAGATGTTAAAGTTTAAATATCTTAAAGTATTTGAATTCTGGAAAATTATAAAATCATATAAACATGAAATGATGTCAATGTCTTGAGATGTCACAAAACGTGTAATGTTTAACTCTTTTCGGCAAGGAACAAGTATATTTAATTTGACAATTATGGAGTGTGTTATCTCAAAATTAAATAAATTAGATAAATTATTCGATAAAAATTGCTGGATAAAGAATCTTTTTATGATGTTAATGTATATAATTGAATTAGTGAAAATTCAAACAAAATTTTGTATAACACTTTGATAAAATGGGTAATAACATGAAGGTTAGTAATGTCAGCACAAAAGTATATAGGAAGAGTGTAATTTTATTGAACTAAGGTTTTATAAGAAGTCTAACCACAGCCTCCAATCCTACTAGTAGGACACAAATTCAGCGGCCAGGATTTTTATGTAGTATTGCCCTCATTTGGACTTGAACGAGAGTACTTGGGATGGTGATTTCCCATCCCGTGAGATCTTGTTCCCAGCATTTAATCTTTGTTGATGAAGTATTGCAGGACTTGTTTGTAGCTGGATCAGACACATCCTCGAGTACAGTGGAATGGGCCATTACAGAGCTTATGAATACTGGCCCAAGCCCAACAAGAGATTGATCAAGTGGTTGGAAAGAACAGGCTCGTGATAGAATCTGACCTAGCCCAATTAACTTATTTGGAAGCCATAGTCAAGGAAACCTTAAGGCTTCATCCATCCACCCCTCTCTCCCTCCCTAGAATTGCATCCGAGAGTTGTGAGATTAATGGCTATTTCATTCCGAAAGGCTCAATGCTTCTCATAAATGTTTGGGCCATCGCTCGTGATCCAAATGAATGGGCTGATCCATTAGAGTTTAGGCCCGAAAGATTTTTGCCTGGAGGTGAGAAGCCCAAAGCTGATGTGCGAGGTAATGACTTTAAAGTAATTCCATTTGGAGCTGGACGTAGAATTTGTGCTGGAATGAATTTGGGCATACGAATGGTCCAGTTGATGACCGCAACTTTAATTCATGCATTTAACTGGGATTTGCCCATTGGACAATCGCCAGAGAAACTGAACATGGAGGAAGCATTTGGGCTGACCTTACATCGGGTTGATCCATTAATGGTGTACCCAAATCCTCGCCTAGAAGCCCAAGCATACGTTGGATGAACAGCCCAATTAGGAGACAACTAAATGTATTTGTCTTCATTTCGTTTATGCTTTGCATTTAGTAGTCTGTATTGAAATATTAATCTGTTGTGTATTTCTATTTCCTGTGGTGGACAATATAAAAGATTTGTAATCAACCAGAGCTTTTCAGTTCACAAAACACAATGGTATTTTGTGTATTCTCACTGTGTTTACTCTTGAAAATTTGGCTATGCCTTTGTGTTTGTTGATGGTAGACTGGTAATAGTATATCAAATTTAATTCAACATTTGTACCATGTAATTCACTTTTAATCGGTCTCCGATCCTTATTTCAAAACAAAGATATTGAGCATTTATATGGCTCATTCCGACTATTTTTGTGGAAGAATGATTCCTTTTCAAGATTGCTAACAAAATCAGAGCTAAGGGGCGGTTGGCTGTACTAATATATAGTGATGTTAATTGTGGCCGGAAGGACAGCTAGACAATAATTCAGATCGAGACTGGACTTGGGAAAGAATGAAGCATTTCTGCAAGTTTAAAAAAAATTCAGCATTTTTGTTCATACCTGCGTGGTGCCGTTCATTTTTCGAAATTCAAACTTCTTGACTATACATTTGGACATAGAATTTTTTATTTATTGAAATAAAATTTATATATTTGAAAACTATATAAAAAATATTAGTATAATTTACACTAATGAATAATTTAATATAATTAAAAAACATGAAAAAATTATGATTAAAAAATAATTCATTAAACTTTCGAAATGTGAACACGGAATATCATAATTTCCTAAAAAAACAAAGAGCAGTGATAACTAGATCCATTATCCTCCCGTAAATGTTTTAACCTGTTTTAGGTAACTGTACCCAAATTGCTTATGATGTACCCATCAGTTAAAAAATACTACTCCATTCTATCCAAAATAAATGATTTTTTAATATTTTTTATGGTCTAAAATAAGTAATTTTTTTAAATTTCAAGAACGAATTAAATATTTTTTTCGTATATTGTCCTTGGAGTAAATAATTTTGGAATATGTGTTAGGAGTATTTATGTAAAATAGTAAAATATATATTGTTAATTTCATATCAAATTAATGTTAAAAGATGGATTCTTAATATGCGTAAAAACATCCCAAAAAAATTCACTTCTAGCTTATCTGTCAAACGATTATCTACTTTTCTTAGATGAAACATTTAATATTGCAAAAAGAATTTTATGGGACCTACTTTCACTCCTTCTATTATAATTTACTCTCTTTCGTGGTGACCAATTTACTTTTTTTATTTTGGTTTAAAATAATTGTCTATTTATATAATAATAAAAAAATTCAATTTATTTTTCTAAAATTACCTTTATGTACGTATCCCTAAAAAGTCTTTTACACCTCACATTAATTATGCTGCAATATTTAATTAAGGGTAATTTATTTATACTAATCATTTTTGTCTAAAATTTAGTATTTTCTTGATGAATGTGCCCGAAATAAATTAACCACTTATTGTGGATAGGAGGGAGTTAATCTTTTATTTTATTTCCAAAGCACAAAATTCAAAATACAACAATGTGTACATGTGGCTCAATAAGTATTACTACTAGTAATTTTTGTGTCAAGTTCAAATCATATTAGTCAAAATTTATAAGCTCTCATTTGGCTATAATTTTTTTTTTCTCACTTTCTTTCAAAAATATTTTGAAATTGTTTGGTTATAAAAAATGGTCAGTGTTTGGGCAGTTTTTGGGGATGAACTTTTCAAATTTTAAAAAATGGTTTAGATTAATTTTTCAAGTTGTTTACTCATATTTCTTTTCAAGGAAAATGTATGTTCAATTATAATTTTAACTTTAAAAAATTATTTATCAACTCATATTCAATAATTTTTATTTTTTTTTGTAAATTTCAACCAAATTTACGTTCAAACCCTAATTAAATAAAATGGAAAGCGACAAAGAGAGTACTAACACAATTAATTTTACATGGATAAAAACTGATTCTGGGCTTTCGGCGATCTAGAGAGAGGGAAATAGAAAAAGCAAAAAAAGAAAAAAGAAAAAAGGATATGCTAATTATGCACTGTGCCCGAAAAAATGAACAAAAGGTAAGGCCACCAGGGGGCCACATCTATCTATATCGCTGCATCAACTTGTTTGTATTTTTGTGTCTGAATTAATCCATCACTTTACTCTACACTCCTCACTCTATCATCACACTCTCCACTCACAAAGCCTTCTGCTTACTGGCATTAGTGTTTTATGTTCTGAATATTGTTACTTCTTTTTCAGTATCCAAAGCTTTGTTATCGATCCTTTTCTCATGGCTGGTTTTCTCATTGCATTCCTCTTTTTGGCCATGGTTGGCCACTCTAGTAAGCTTTTTTTGTTTCATTTTTAACTATCTTCTACTCTAAAAGTTATTTATGCTGTTCCTGCCGATCGAAAGCTGCATCTAACTAACTAGTGTTGTTGTCTGCCTTTTAGCCATTCATATACACCTTTTATTCTTTCTACATTTGCAAAAAAATGTGTTATCTTCTCATTTCAAATGGGCCTCGAGTATCATGTCCATATACGTGCATAAATTAAACCACAATTAATTAATAAAGGAGCTACATTTTTCGCTTTCATATGCTTCACATGCCAACACTTGACATGGGAATGAGGAGCATATAATAGGATAGTACTCTCTTTTCATATTGTTTACAATAACAACAATATATCTAGTATATTCTCATAAATGTCTTGGAGAGGTTGTGTAAATGGAGTAACTGTTTTCGATAGACTCTTGGTTCAAAATAACTATTTCTTCAAGTCTATATTTGTTCATTCTTTTCTTCTTTTTTATATTTGAAAGTTTCTCTCTGTCTTCTTTTTTCTCTCTTTCTGGTAATTTGTTGAATTTGCAAGACTTTCTAGCCTTCGTATTTCAAATAAATCTTTTTTTTTTTTGGGATATTTGGGGGGTAGGTGCTGCATGGTGCGCTTGCAAAGGATTGAGTGATGCAGCTTTGCAAAAGACACTGGACTATGCTTGTGGAGCTGGTGCTGACTGCAATCCAATTCATACAAATGGGCCTTGCTTTAATCCCAATACCGTAAGAGCTCACTGCAATTATGCTGTCAACAGCTATTTCCAGAAGAAGGGCCAAACTTCAACCGCATGTGATTTTGCTGGCACTGCCACTGTTACTGCTACTGACCCCAGTAAGCCAAATCTTACACAGTTCACTAAAGTTATTTCATTACTGTTATTAGTACTATTAACATCTTGGAGATTTGTCCTAGTGATAAATGTTTCTCTTCATTTTGGTGATACACAGGCACAGCTGGCTGTGCTTATCCTGCTAGTGCAAGGTAAGACTTCTTAACTGACTCTTACGATTATTATTATCATTTAAAACTTAAAAGATAGTAATAGATTATTTGATAGTTGTTAATAAAAAATGTATTGTAATTAGTAGCATGACGATAAAATTTATTTATTTGTTACAAATATATATATATATATATATATATATATATATAATTACACTCTCATTTACCAGGTCATCAATCTTCTGTTTTGTCCTATTTTGATTTAGTGGATTGCGTTTCACATATTTAATTAAGGTGTCCGTGCACGACACTGCTGCTACTTAATTTTGTAGGATGTAAGTATTCTTTATAGTGCAATCAATATTTTGAAGCACCAGTCAATATTAGCAATAGTATATTTTATGTGGAAAAAAGAAAAAATCAACCAAACATTATATAATTATGCTAGATTTTATTTAGAGTTTATGTTTTTTATTTTTGTAACCAAACAATATATAACATTATCCTAGTTTTAGTACAGGGATAACTCTTTTCTAACTAGCTGCCAAACGATCCCTTAGACCGGTAGAAGCATCACTCTAGTAAGTGCTTAGACCATCTCTAACCCCGAGCCAATTTTTATCAATAGCTATTTTGGTGTAAGATTTGGTGTTTATATGCTCTAACCCAACACTATTAACTTATACCATTTTAGTGTGTGAATAGTATCACATCAAATTTGGTGTTACACTATTCATCAACAATATTACTATTCATTAATATTTTATCTTTTATTATAGTAACGCTTTTCATATAACACTATAATAGTTAATAGTGTAATGAGTTGGAGTTAATATATTAAATTTAAAGTGTTATATAATAAAATATGGATAAATAGTAATTGTGCTGATGAATAATATTACACTAAATTTAGTGTAACACTATTCACACACCAAAATAATATACAAAATAGTGTTGGGACGGAGCGTCAAAACTTAGCCAAACGTAGCATTTGGCGTAAAAATTGGCACGAGGGGTGGTCTTAGGAAGGAAAGAAAAGAAACTATATGTCTCCCCCTCTTCGCCATCTTTTTGGCTATTGGGGTTAAAATTTAAAAACAATGGTTTCACATCTTTCAAGCTACTTTTGCTATTCATCATACAAACCAAAGGATTTTGAACTCCAAAAATGTTTCACATTTAAATAGTGATATCTAAAACTCTCACTTTAAATAAGGTCTAGATGTTGGTTTCACACAGAATAGGCTTGACATGCCTATTCTTTACACATGCTACTGAAGTAAGTACGTAATTTGGTCAAAAGAGACTCTTTTATCTAGACTTTGTTTCCTTTTTCTCCGATTTTTCTCTTTTGTGAGATGGGCGTCTCTCTACTCTCGATAAAGAGTAAAATGATAAAGCAATTGAGTTTCAATCTTTCAAATTTCTTTGCCTTAGAAATTAATCGATATATATATATATGCCAAATCAAATCCAATTACCTCTACTTAGTTTTTCACTTTTGATCTAACCTATTCTCTTTTTGTCTCTATCGTTGAAAAGCATCGCACTGGCATCATGATGCTTTTGACTGATTGACTACATTATTGCTTTTGTACTGTTTTTACTTTTTAAATTGATTTTTAGCTTTTTTACGATGCTGCAATTATTGAAAGGTAAAACTCCAGTTATTACGGAACCCTAGTTAACACTGTTCATACACACATCTCTTTTGGTGAGAAAGGTAAATCACAGTTGTACCTGAAAACATTATGTGGTCAAAAGTTGATGGTGTGGTGGGGATACGTGTCATCGGACACTGACCATTAGAGAGGGTATTGTCCTTGTCCACATTGAAGTAACAAATTAGTCTTTGCTGGCAAGTGGCAAGTGCAAGTATTTAAGAAATTACGGAATGAATAATTGAAAACTGTAAAAGCCTTCAAAGACGGACTGGTGCAGACATCTCCAACCACACCAAATCCTATTTTGATCTAATATTTAGTGTTTACGTGCTTTAACCCAACACCATCTTTTATACCAATTTGAGTCTGGAATCAAAATGCTGTCTTTTTAGACAAAAGTAATTTTAATAAGTGTAAAAAAAATTAACTTTTCTATATATAACGCGGAAATTATTCGACTGCATTTTCTATAACTTTTCTAAATTAGACTGCATTTTCAAAAAATTATTCTATGCATTTTCTTTTTTACCTTCAATTATTTTTAAATCTTGTAGATTAATCAATGTTTACGTTCGCAATATACGAACTACACAGAAAATTTTAAATTTGATCATGTGTGGGGTATGAAGGATTTTGAGAAGTTTAAAAATGTCTATGTTGGAAGAAAAAAAGTTTGAAAGCAAGGTTCATTAAATCTAAATGAGGATGTTGCAAGTGATTCCACTTCATTTGAACGATCTATTGCTTTGAAGAAAGTAAAGAGAAAAATCAGTGAAAGTTTTTCATCTACTATGAAAAATGATCCAATCAAAAAATAATCTGCTTGTTGAGTTGTTGGCAGTCAAGTGCAGACAAGCCGCGAGATATAGAGATAAAATATGGAGTTTTGAAACTTCAGCCCCACACACTTAATATTTTAATGATAATTAATTTTAAAATTTAATTATGTATTTTCAATTTTAATCTATTGTCGTCGCTAATTTATTTTTATGTTATTTAATGAACATTGTGATTTTTGTGAAGGTTATATATTTTATACAATTATAACTTATAATTTTATATAAAAATAATATATACAAAAATTAAATTTATACACCAAAATTTATATTATATAAAAATTAATTTGGTATATCAGGGACCTAAAGTAAAATTTATAATATGTTAAAAGTGCTATATAATAATATCTCTACATAAAATATTACTAGCTACCCTATTATTAGGGTGTTTTGAGGGGCATGAATATTGGGGGAGGAGGTATACGATCTATAAGGTAAATAGCATTCATATGAGTGAAGTGATCTTCAAAATAGACGCGATTCAACTAATTAGAGGAGGACGTTTTATGTTGTGTTGTGGTCCCTGTTAGGATTTGCCATTGTTGTGATAAAAGTGATCTTCAAAATAGGTTAGTTTTACTACATTAAGGATGTTGCTGGACAAAATATAATAATGGTGTAGTAAATGTTAACTGCGTATAATACTAAGCTTATGTTTGGGACCTGTTGGCCTGAGGTTTTACCTCTGTACTTAACCTGGGACCCTTTGGACTCAAGTCTTCATTACATTATATTCTTGTGGTTATATTGAGCAACTAGATGCAATTTATGTAGGTAATGTACATTCTAATGAAAGAGATGGAGTCACATTGCACATTAAAAATGTAGCAGAGAAAAGGGTGTTTTGGTTTTAACTAAAGCTGTGGTAAAATAAGCCACCAATAATCCATCTAATTACTACTTGAAACTCAAAGGCTGTAATGTCAAATTGAAATTACATGAAATTGATTGAAATAAAGAGGCATAATTTGATGGATTCTGCTATAAAAGCTAGCCTACAGTACATTCCAATTGTTTGCCATACATGCCTCTAGAAGAGAATATCGTATGCAAATCTTTCAAACTTTAAGGTCCTCGTATCATAATTTGTATCACATATGTTATTTTATGTACCTTTTTTCGTCTAGTGTCCAGAATTATTTTGAGGTTAAAATTACAAGTTGCTTCTTTAATTCGCAGTGCCACCCCTACAACTACCAGCCCCACCACAAAAACACCATCGACTACCACAGCCACAGGCGGATCTCCATATGTGACAAACACGGGCATATTAGGAGGTGTTAACAATGGTTTAGGCCCGTCGGGTGCTGGCATGAACACTGATATAAGTCATGCTGGAATTTCACTGCAAAACGCAAGCCTCTTTTCCTTTATAACCATTATTATTTCTGCACTTCCATTACTTTGAACGGGTATTAGAGAAGTTCTACTATAGGATAGTCGTGGGTCGATATTAAAAATTTATGTGCTGAAGTTGGCATATGCACATTATGCTTGCTATTATGTACTATAAGTTGGTATGTTAGGATTGCCTTGATTTTATTTTACCTTCCCCTCTATAATGTTTTAAGATAATAGTACTAGTAATTTTTTGTCTCCAATCTATTTTTTTTTATTTTTTTGTTGGTTCAATTCCAGTTACCACTTTTTAAACTCTTGACACACACACAAAAAAAAAAAAAAAACATACAAAACAAATTTAGAGACTCGTAGCCTGTTTGTAGTTGATCAACACTGAAACCATACTCAACTACCTAAAATCAAAATCAAATGCAAGTCAAAAGATACATGGTAATGATTTGTATACTTTCTATTATCATACACTTGCGCATGTTGGGAGGACATATATTGCATCCTTGAGTGGATGTGTGAAAATCAAGGTAATGACTTGTATTCTTTCTAATTTTCAATATCAAAATAAACATACTCTGTTCAAAATAGGTTTTAAAAGATATAGTGTAGAAAGTATAAATAAAATTACAAAACAATAAATATTTGATTTATATATGCTATATATGTATTGGTCAAAATATTTAACTTAATAACTGCGATGGACGTGGTCAAGCATTAGGCCGATCACGGCTCAATGGTGAAGAGCCATCTTAAGAAAGATTAATGTCAAGGTCGAGTTAAGAATATGTGAAAGTAATGGTACAATAAGTTTAGAATAGAGCGGAGAAATATTCCATTGGATATTCCTTCGGTTTTACTTTTCCGGATTTCTTAGGAATATCCCCTATAAATAGGAAGATATAAAGAACAAATAAGGGATCTTCACTTTCTGATAGGAGCACATTGTAAAGGTTGACTACAAAGAATATATGCAAAGCTTGTCTTGTCCACTGATTTCATTGTTCTAGATATACCTTTTTGCTCACAAGATTCAAGGATCTCGTGTTCATCTTTATTTTATATTATTCCACGTTATTGTCAGGAAAGAGAATCATCTAACATTTGGGTGTTAAATTCCTCGTTGTTGCATTTATTGTCATTATCTACCTTCGTTGCACGTTCTCTTTATTGCATTCATGGATAATCATTGGGCACTTTTAATCGACATTCAATATTTTCGAACATGGTCCTACATTCTAACACATTAAATCGTCGGATCTAACAATTATTATCTTTAACTAGGATTCACCCTCTATTTCCTTATTAATTCGTTTTAAGAAAAGGTTTAGCACTTATTTATAAAATAATTTGGCGTCGTCTGTGGGGACTTTCTAGTTAAAAATTTTAGTTTCTTCTATATCTAAAAAAAAAAACACAACAACCATCTTTTTCTCGTTTGCAAAAACTAACAATGGCATGAAAAAGAGAAGAAAGACTTAAAGCCAAGTGGATGTCACTACCAACCTCATGAACACCATCAACGAGGTTGACAGAGAAGACGAGGAGAATGTGATGCCGAGCGTTACACCTAGGCGAAGTGACTCACCTCGCCCTCATGGGAGTGTAACCGCTTCTCGCGAAAGGAGGGCTTCCACGTCTACAACTGATAAAGCGCCACTAGCTGTGAAAAAACTACTGGAAGCTTGGCTGACAAAAACTCTAAGCAACATCGTCTAAGAACCCCTTCAAGGGGCGAGTGAAAGCGCCGCACGAGCGGACACCACAACAGCCGCCAACGAGCAAACCGCTCTTCCCCCCACAGGTAACACACACTACTGTTGATATAGGTAATGACACACTTGCAGCCATTCAGAAGAAAATGGAAGAAATGGAAAATGAGAACAAAGTGCTCCGCGACCAGATGAGGGAACACCAAGAAAGGGTTGAAAGGATACCAGGCGCCCCGAAACTCCTACCAAAATGGGACGTCGGCCGGTTCGTTGAGCAACCGTACAACGAAGAGGCAGCCTCGCATGCCATACCCAAGACCTTCAAAAGACCCCGAAGATCACATCCTTCACTACGTCACAGTAGTAAAAGACAACGACCTCTTAAAAGAGCAGGTATCATCGGTGTTACTGAAGAAGTTCGGGGGGAGCCTTAACATGGTAGTCACAAGTACCATCACGTTTGTTGATACCCAATTTTTTTCCTCATATTTTTTTAAATTATACATATATACTTTCAAAGTAGTGCATATGCACCATCACTTGATTCAGAACATATACAAGCATTTTTCATAATTTTCTATAATTTTAAGGGTTTTAAATCAATTTATTCCAGCATTTTATTTATTTTATAAATACTCATTAATTACCTCACAAATTATCTTACAATGATTTTATCATCTAATTTCATTATTTACACCCGTATTATGTTTTAAATATTTTTAAGATATTCGTCATAATTATATTTGCATTCTTTTAGGCTAAAATTGTACATTTGCAATAATAGCGTATATGTACTTATAATTAATTTATATATGCAAAAATAATCTTTTATATGCTTTTATAGTATGACATAACTATTTTATTTGTTTTTATGCACAAATAATATTTTATTAATAATGTATCATTTTTTATAAATTATTTATTAATTAAAATTGGGTATCTAAATAATAGCCCATTTTAAAGCTTATTTAGGACTAACCCCTAGCCCAATCGCCTAAAATACAACAGCCCAACACCCCAGCCTAAACCAAATGACCCCTAACTCAATAACCCAACCGGTAACCCGTTTCTATACCCGATCCAACCTCCCATTTAATCATGGCCGTTGATCTTTCAAGATCAACGACCCCCGTTCACCTCCCCCTTTTTATCTAATCATCCCTAACCCTCGTTCCCAAAACCCCTCCGCCCCTGAATGCTATCTTTTGTCCTCTTCTGAAACCCTAGCGTCGTAACCTCTAATCCCCTTCGATTCCAACCCAGAAATAGAATTCATCGACGATTCTCTTACCTTATTGACCATCTCCCATTATTGCTTATCCGATTATGGTATTACATAATCTCTTGCCTAACATGGCAAGCAAATCTCTCTTGTTTTGAACAAAATCTGGTTCAAATCTTTGCCTCTTTCCATCTATGTTCATTTTCGTCTCTTTATGGTATGAATCTTTGAGATTCTTCGTGATTCTTTACTTACCCTAAAACTAGGGTTCATATATTTCCAAATCTTATATGGTTTTCTATTCTTTAAATATTTTCCCTTTAATGTTTTCGTATATCTATCTCTGTGCAGCTATGTTATAATTTCTGACTGATTTTACTTACCCTAAAAATTAGGGTTTTTGAATCTTCAAAAATCGAACCAAATCTGGTTCAAACCTTAATTATTTCATCTCATGACTTTGTGCATCTTTATTATAGCTCCTTTGTGGATTAATGCCAATTTTCTACTTACCCTAAATTTAGGGTTTTCGATTATTTAATTGTTTTCCCTTTAATGTTTCTGTCTATCTATCTGTCTCTGCATATTTATTGTAACTCTTGCCGTTATTTCTGACTGATTTACTAACCCTAAAAATTAAGGGTTTTTTTATTCTTCAAATCTGTTCGATTCTCTAATTACTTTGTTTAAACCTTTGTCTATATGCTTATATGTGTCTGTTACTTCTGCCGGTTTGTGTGTTTTTACCTAAACTAGGGTTTCGAGTTTTCTTTCCTTAATTAACTGTTAGATGTTTTCCTTTCTAGTACCATTATTGGTTGTTGCAATATTTGTGTTCTCTAATTCAGTGCTATTTAAACCCCTCTCCCATTCCCCTTTAGAGAGACTTAGAATTCGAACATTCTCATTACCCTAAGCAACTATATACTGCTATTATTCTACTTTGATTCCTGGCCGGCTGGATGCCAAGGCTAAAAATCTTCTACTATTTGCTTCTATTGGTGATCATTGTTGTATTTTTAAATTTCTTTCTGTTTCATCGGAACTGGTAAGTTGTTGAACCCTCTCTGCTTTATTACTCGTTTAATATGCTACCGTTGTTAGACTAGTTGTTTTCAGTATTTTAGACGCATTAATCTCAATAAATTGGTTAATGGAATTTGCTTAACTTTGTGGATTTAAGACCACCTTTTAGTATTAAGCATAATTGATACCTTTCCCTTAAAACTAGTTCACCATGTGTACCTCAATATACTCATTAGCTTGTTATTAAATTTGTTATCATGTGACTTATCTGATTTTGTGCTCACTATGTTATAATCTCTTTATTAATTCCTATTAGTAATTAATGTTTTCCTGACTCATTATTGATCAATGAACTCCCTTTCTATGATGTGTCCTAATCTGAATTCTTTACTGTCTTTTGTGAAGCATGATCATGAACTAATCCTTATCAGTTTATGACTTTGTTAACTTCTAAACTTGTTAGTTTCAAGTCTGCTGAAGTTTAAAAAATGTTTGTTTCTGTTCTATGTGTAATTATGTCCTTAAGTGTACTTTTCAATCATGTCCTGCACTCTTTTGAATTCCAACTCTTTGCTGGCTGAAAGCCAAAATAATCTAAGTACTGTCCCTTGACCTTCCTGGTGTGGGCACTGCTCAAGGTTCATATGAGACCCTCGTGAACTCTGACACACCAGGATTTGGTCCATAGTTTTCCATGAACTCTTCTGATTATTCCTCTCTAGTGTGAACACTGCCCGGGGTTCGTGAAGCCCTTGGGAACTCGGACACACTAGAGAATTGGTCTTGGCATGCTTATCACAGAGGTGAATCATTCATTGTTGGGCACTATGAACATTTGGCTTTTGGAGTTTATTGTAAATTTAAGGCCTGGCATGTCCATGTATATTTGGCCCTGCTGCAGGCTTCCTATAGTCTATATACTTTGTAATTCATTCATTTGATTCTGGTATGTAATAATTGTTTGTAACAACGATTGGGGAAATAATAAATTGGGAAAATGGGCTTATTTTTTATACTTGTATGAAATGGGTAGATAACATGCCTATAAGTTTTTCTGCTATTGTATGTTAGAGAACATGGCTATAGGTGCTTACTTGTCACGACCCGAAATCTCACCTTTCAGGTCGTGACTGCGTCTAACGTTTAACCCGCTAGACAAGACAATATACACAACACCTTGACATTTTTAAGACAACTTAATAGTAATAAAGCAATATCTTTCAACCCTTTACTGAAATAACCAAAACCACTTCAAAAGTTCTACAACATAAATGTAATAATACTCTGAAAACACATAATGAAATGATAAAGATAACAACATCGCAAAATCCCAAAACCGGAGTGTCACAACCTCACGGACTGTCTATAAGAATGCTAAATACAAGTCTGAAAGGAAATACAATATTGTCTTTAGAACGGAAGGAGAAATAAGACAATAGGATACTATTAGCAGGAGAACTTCAGGGCCCACGAACGCCAGTGGTATACCTTGAAGCTCGATGTGGACTTAAGGTGACTCCCTCAGAGCGGTCCACGGGGTCCGGAAGCGGGATCTGCACAACATAGAGAAGTGTAGTGTAGTATCAATACAACCGACCCCATGTACTAAATTTCCTCACCCTACATTATGATGTTTGTTTGGTAGGAAGAAAAATATTTTTTAATTTTTTCATGTTTGGTTGGCTTAAATATTTTAGAAATTATTTTTCTCGTCAACTCATTTTTCTTATCAAAAGAAGGAAAAACATTTTTAAAAATTCCTTCCCAAGCTTCCTCACCCTATTCCATACCCTCACCAACCCACCCCGCAAAAAAATTTACTTTTTTTTTTGTAATTTCAAATTCCTGTTTTTCGTTTTTCTACCCTCCCAACCCCTGCCCGATTTTTTTTTTTTTTTAACTTTTATTTGTAATTTTAAAATTTTTGTTTCTTTTTCA
>ML283653.1:0-31234 GCA_005239495.1 Nicotiana undulata | reverse complement strand
TTTACTTTTACTTTTTCTTGTGATTTTCAAATTTTTGGTTTTTCCCCCCCCCCCCCCCCCCCCCAACCCATTGCCCCCCCCCCCCCCCCAACCCCAGGAATAATATTTTTTTATATATATTTTCAGTTTTACTTTTTTCATCTTTCGGTTTACAGGTTCAAAATTTTACAAGTTCCAAAGTTATGAGTTATGAGCTTTATGTGTTTCGAAGTTTACGGGTTTAAAAATTATAAAGTTTACGGGTTCGAAATTTTGCGGTTTTGAAAATTTTGCGGTTCAGAAGTTTATGAAATTTATGGGTTTGGAAGGTTGTTGGTTCGAAAGTTTATGGTTTCATATTTATTGTATCAAAATTATTTATGAATACTCTTGAGAAAATATTTTCCTTAATTTGCGTACCAAACACCGAAAAATGAATAAAATTACTACTTGTTTTCCAATAAAATATTTTTCATGGAAAACATATTTTGTCGTACCAAATACACCCTAAATTGTAATGTAATTTCATGACGTCAATTTTAAAACTTTTAGTACAAAATATAGTACCTCACTAATATTTCATTTTATATATTTCATTTTGTTTATATATCAAATCTATACATAAATATATATTTGGAAATTAGTAAGATGATGTGGCAGTCCTCTAAAACCAGCATTCTTATTTATCTTTTTTTTTTTTGGGGGGACTTTTATCCTTCTTTGAGTACAATTTTTATTATTAAAAATGTTTTTCCTGCATTATTATTCTATGAGTTTAAATAAGAAAGAGGAGGAAATTTAGCAATTAAAACATCTTTCATTATGTGCATTAATTATGATATTAAATAAGGGAGACAAAGAGATTCAATTTAATTGTATAAAATAAGCAACTTTAATGACTTAAAGAAGAATAAAGCGGGTAATAAAAAAATATTGGCATTCTAAATCAGAAATGCTCCTCCCCACTCTTCTTATTTTTCTTCACAAATCTAATGTTCCAAATTCCAATTGCTATTTAGAAGTAATTTCACAATTATGAGTATTGAATTGTATTTAATCTATTATTTATCTTTTGATCTTTCCAATTCTCTACTTGACCACCCAATTTCCATTCCATTTGCATATTGTGGTCTCTGATATCATCTCAACTACATGGCTGGTGAGTTTTTAATTTCTTTTCGTCTAAGTATTACATGTTAAACATTTCAACAAATGTCATTGTAATCACACTTATATATATCAGACTACGTTTATGTATATGGATATGAAGTAGACTAAGGTGATTATGATAAAGATATTAAAAATATTTTTCTATCAATTTTCAAGAGCTGATGAAGAAGTTTGGCAAGCTTTTATTTAATGATACATGATTAATTTTGGCAAGCTCTTCTATCAATTTTCATTACTTTTGTAGTTCATATGCAACTTTTATTTTCAATTCATTTTTGTTGTTTTGTTTTTGTGTGTTTTGTATATGGATCATGGTGGTGCAATAGTGACTCTGATGTTACAAGCATTTTTTTATTTCTTTTTGTTGGGGAGTAGAAAATATATGGTATAGAAGTTCATATATTTTGCTCGTTTTACTAATAGATTATTGGTCATTGTGTGAAGAATACGATTTATATTTAACTCATGGAGAATATAACATGGTATTTCTCCTGAACTAAAATGACCAATTATTTTTCATCACTCATTTTGCATTTTTCTCTTATTCTGCCTAATTAAAATGATAGAGATTCAACAACGAAAAGAAAGATCGATTCTTTAGGATCCTTCCTTTCTTCAAAGGGAACGTATTCAAATTCGGTTGAACGAGAGGAGAAAAAAAAGAGAGAAGATAGAATGCATTTGTGAATTAAGAAAATAAGGAATTTGATTCAAAAAATTGAAAAGAGTAAGTAATAAACTAATTAAAAAACTGAAACATAAGCTAAATTCAATTATCAGCAACAGAATTTTCAAAAAATTGGTTGAAAGATGGCATTCAGATCAAAATATTATTTCCTTTTTGTATGAAACTTGTATGTAACTATTGAGAGTGAAGATATTCTACATAATGTTAATATTCCACCCAAAAGTTTGCTTTTAGTTCAAAACGATCAATATGTAGAATCAGAACAAGTAATTGCTGAGATTCGAACCCCATGATCCTTCCGTGTGGAAGGGAAGGAAGAAAGAAGGCGAACACGAATACTAAAAAGCAGTTCATGGGGACCCCCAAAAAAAGGAGATAGAGAGCGCGGAACGGGCTTGAAGAAGGGGAGGGGGAAGAAGCCCTTGACCCGCAGGAGGATTTATTCAATCACATAGTTTGGGCGCTCTGGAAGGAATTCCACGAGGGCCTTACAAAAATTTAGAAATCCGACATTTTGACACATTAAAAGATCCTGAATGACAGTTGTTGCTTCATTGAATTTGCTTCACTAATAGGCTCACGCTTCGACTTTGATCGTTATGGACTAGTACCAAGATCGAGTCCTAGATAAGCGGATCTAATTTTAACAGCCGCTACTCTAGGAGGAATCGGTGCTAACGATTTCATAACTATCTTTGTAGCTCCAGAATGTTTCAGTTTATGCTCCGAAGATCTTTTCCTTCTCTTCGGGATCGAACATCAATTGCAACCATTTTTAGGAGCGGGAACCTTGAATTGAAAACCCTTTCTTCTGCCCTCGCCACTGGGCTATGCGAAATAGGCATTGCTGCTTCCACTGCGTGTCACTCTTTGGATTCTGCATTTGTTCTTATCATGTTCTTTGTGGCGATCCGAAACCTCAAATTTTGATTTTTGAGGGAAAAATGGTAATTTGACCGAACCCGTAGATTCGAGCCGTCATTTACGACTTATCGGGACTGGTCGTATCGATTTTTGCTCTGGGAGAATCGCCCCACCCGATGTGATCGACGCCGCATCTCGACATGTTCGTGCTGCGGAGCGAACACCTACTTTGAGGAGAAAGAAATCTTTTCCTAAAGTGAAAGTGAATTCAAGTCGGCACATCATAAATAAAAAGAGAGGCTTCAGTTTCTTGCTTATCTATGGAATATCGCATCGCTTCTCAAGACTTTAGTGGATCGACTCTATTACATAAACACCAGCTAGCAGAAACAATTCTCATTCATCAGGTATTGGGTCAAAAAACTAGGAAATTCTTTTCTTTCTTCTTTTATTTTTTTGTGGGGGACCTTTTTATATAAACCCATTTATTCTTCTTTAAAAAAAATTGAGTGAGCCACTTATTTCTCCGAAACAAGAGATTAAAGTCATCTTCCTCCTTTTTCCCAAGAAGTCGACGACGTTACACCATTGTGTTTGTTTATAAACTCTCCTTGGGGCTGGGTAATACCTGGGGTGGCTATTTCTGATGGGTGGTTTTGCTAGAATAGGCAATAATGAGATTACTGTTTTAGTAAATGATGCGGAGAAGGGTAGTGACATTGATCCACAAGAAGCTCAGCAAACTCTTCGGAAGCTAATGTGAAAAAGGTTGAAGGAAGGAGACAAAAATTTGAGGCAAATCTAGCTCTCCGACGAGCTAGAACACGGGTGAGGCCTAAGGCTGGTCTCTTTCCTCTCGTACCATGCATGTTGAAAGTTTCTTGCCATTTCCCTTAAAACGGGTAGTGTAAATTTTTTAATTATTTTTAATACCTTTATTTAAGGTTTTGTAAATATAGTAACTCCAAGAACTTAATTGAATGAAGGAAAAAATAAGATTTCTTCTCCTCTTTAAAGTTTTTGAATAGCATATTACCAAAACTTTAAATTTAGTAAGGGAAATAGAAAGAACAATTGTAGGAAATAGAAAGAAAAAGGAAAGAAAGAAAAAATAGTCTGTAGAGGTCGTATAAGGTAGGAATTGAGTGGAAATGGAAGGGAAAAAAATAGTGGAGAAATTAGAGAATTAAAAAGGAAAGAAAAAGAAGATAAATAAAAGAAAAAATAGTAGAATTATTTCTTTTCTATTTTTAAATAGTAAAAAATAGGATTTGAAAAGATTGAAACCGAAAAAACTAATTTATGTTGGTTTGACTTAACTTGAAGATATATTTAACAAACCGACATTGTCACTGACTTGATTTTTCTTCCAGGAAAAATCAATTGTACCACAAACACCCCTTACATCGTGTTCTAATTAAGATTCATAAAAGAAAAACTCTCTTCTTGGCAAACCATTTTTTGCTTGACATAGTATTTGTTTCGGAAGAATTGCAATTTATTTAAGGATAAAAAAAATACTTATTGTGATTTAATAAGTCGATGGACATACTCTAGACATAGTTGCTAAAATCGTTTTGGAAACTCTTTCTTCGGAAAAATTTCACGTAAGAATAACTTGATTCCACACCTTTTAATTTTATATGTCACATTTCGATTTACTACCAACTAGCCCATAGATAATAGACTAAGATTCAACATCCAACTTCAATAGGTTATCGAAATTACAATTTAGTTTTTAAAAAAGATTGCTCATTCTTTTAAGTTATTTTTCGTACAGAAACTGTGACTCAAATATTAGTTCAACAAACTAAATCCATTTGGGTGGAGAAAATCAGATTTTTAACAAGCTTAAATATGTGTGTTTAAATTCCGAATTTGATTTTGTGAGAAATTGTGAGTGAGTGTTAATTAGACTTGTTAGAAATAGTATAAGGAGGTTGTATATAAAATTTGAAGTCATTTAATGAAGATTTGGATTGATTTGAACAATAATTGCAATTGAAAATCGTGGAAGAATCGTTTACAAACGCTTGTATAAAGGTGTATAAAAGTGTATAAGATGTGTTTATACACTCATATACACTATTATACAAGATTATACATAATTATACACAAAATTGACTTTTTCCTTGTGTCTTTTCTGACATTTAACTCAAATCTTGTTCATCTACTCCGAATCACTTCAAATTTAAATTTTAAACTCCTTTTGATATTTTCAATCAATTGGAACAACACCCAATCCAAACAACTAACAAACTCAAAAAATCCTACTTTCGAAAGCAAAACTTTGAATGACCTTCAATGACAGACTTTTACTATTCAATTATGTGAGAAGAAAAGAGTGAAAACAATGGTGTGAGAACATAAATTTAATTCCATAACTTTTAGAAGGAATGATTGTAAGAATACATATTTTAAATTTGCTAGTACTTTTAAAATATGTACAATATAGTATAGCCATATAGGTTAGATCGGGTAAAACTTAAAAACATGAGCCATTTTTTGTTATGACATGAAATCATATGTATTTTTTTTGTAATACTTTCTTTTTCTTTCTCTTTGTTTTGGAAACTTTTCACTTGTATTAATTACCCTCCCGAATACGCGTAATCGATCGTTTTGCTACCCTTGGCATCTTAGTCATTTTATTTTGTGAAGTGATTGTAAATGGCACTAATCGACGAAAAGTTAGTACAATGTACCTTTTCCACCATGAAATGAACGGTTCCAAAAATAACATGCAGTTTCTGGAATTAAAATATTCATGGCTATACGAGAATTAATATATGATGTGCCACGTTTACTTATTTTACTTCATCGCTCTCAAGTACTCTCTTCGGTAAAAAAATAAGTAGTTTTTTATCTGTTTTTACGCATATTAAGAAATTCATCTTTTAACATTAATTAGTAATGAAATTGACCATATTAACTTTTATTATTTCACTTAAATACTTCTAACACATATTCCAACACTATTTATTCCAAGGGCAATGTAGGAAAAAAGTAATAAATTCATTCTTGAATTCCGAAAAAATCACTTATTTTAGACCACAAGAAAAAAGCCAAAAAATTACTTATTTTAGACCACAAGAAATTAAAGACTTTTTCCTAAAAACGAAGCTTTTGATGTCGACCTCTTAACAATAAAGCAATTTTTTTCACTAACATACAGAACACTTTAACTTCTCATTTTTATGACTAACTGCCAATAAATGAACAAATTTTAATTTTTGGCACCTATTGCCCCAAATTAGTAGTAGTAGCAAAACGTCTAATTATCAAAACCACGGTACAAAATGAACAATTATTAAAAGTACAGGTCCTCTACGAAAAAAAAAGTGTAAAGAATCTCTCACTGTCAACTCGTCTCTCCACTCTCCAGAAAACACGAATTGTGGCAAGTTAAATGCAGGGCTAATGAACCGGCGTTTTCAACTGGCACTGTCCCGAAGTTAAATGCTGTGATTTTATTTTTCTTCATTAATTCATCAGTACTCAAAAGGCCAAAAGTTGGGTGCTGTGTAGGACCCTTGCCTTTTTTTTTCTTTGTCGGTGATCCGCCGTGGAACGCATTTGACCATTCACTCTCCGAGGCAAAAGGAACAAAACAACAGCATTTCAGGCCCACATGGTAAAACCCTAGTTTTTTGTTGCTATATTACTTATTTTACTATTTATTTGGTTTTCCCACAGCGAATATTTATGCAATCCATGCTTCTGCATTTGTTTTTAAGTGACATTCGCAGCCACTAATCATCTTTTTTTTTCCCTCCAATGCAAAGGCCGACATTCTTTTTTTGAGATGATTACTGTGGGTTTATGTGTGTCTCTGTTTCATTTCCTTTCACTTTTCCTTCTTTTTATCAAAAGAAGAGCAAGATTTGTAAGCAAAACTTAAAAGGGCAAGGTTGTAAATATGCTATTTAATAGGAGTGTTTGTGTTTCTTGTGTTATTTTCAAAGGAAAATGAATAAATTAAAAATAAAAGGTTTAGATAAGATTTCAAGGTTTTGATCTTTACTGGATTCAGGTTCGTTTAGAGGTGGCTGAAAATGTCGAAGGATTTATTCAGTTATTGGGGTTTGTATGCCTTGAGTCAGTGTCGCTAAACCATTCTTTTCTATAAAAATTTTAAAATGTATTTTCTGGGATGTTGAATTGGAATAATAGGATACGCGCGGCAAAAATAGACCCTTAGAATTAATTCAGTTTTTGGGGTTTGTATGCCTTCAGTCAATGTCGCTAAACCATTCTTTTCTATAAAATTTTTAAAATGTATTTTCTGGTATGTTGAATTGGAATAATACAATACGCGCGGCAAAAATAGATCCTTAGAATTAATCCCACTTTTGTTCTTAAATGTAGTAATTTCAGCTAACTAATTTGCTTAAAATTTTTGAAGTTAAAAAAAGAAGAAGTAATGTTTCTTACCCTTATTGTTCCAATTAGACGAGTATACTTAAATAGTTTAACTTATATTTACACCGATTAGTGTAATAAAGAATTTTCAGACTACCAGGTTAACCAAAAGATTAAAGATATAATATCCCTGATAAAAATGGGATTGTAACCTTGAAGATAACAAGTAAATGTGGTACAAGTAAAGGTAAGCTGATAGTGGAAAAATTCATTACATTTAAACACCTTAAAAGAAAGATAAAATGAAAGGAAGACAGTAGTTGTGAATCTATGCACAGATAGAAAATCTGGCATTGATTAGCAGTTTCCATGATAAATAAGTGTTAACTAGAATAAGTTTTAACTTCGAGTACCTTCATATCTGTTAAGGTTTTCCCTTTCTCAACCCAGAATCTTCTGTTTGAGATTAGCGCTAGATGCGTCAGTAATTGCTGAAGACCACCATGAGAGACTACTTTTTGACGCTATAAGTTTTGGTCAATTTTTATTACTATCTTTCTTGTAAAAATTACAATTTTACTTATGTGTGTATATAATATAAAAACTTGTTCTAGTAATGGCGCAGAAATAAGTGCCAAAGAACAATATTTTGTGGTTTTTTGCTTTTTGGTGCAACATTTAAGATGTAAAAGACGAATACGGCATGTTAGAGTTCATAAACTCACTACAAGAATAGAGTTTCTTTTTTGTACAGTTGTGATCCGCCTTTGGTTTTTAACTTTTTATATAGGGAGATATATAATCTTGTAACTCACAAACACTGTCTTTGAGATTGTTGACATTTATAAATTCAGCTCTTACAAGTGTTAGTTTAGTAGTCAAATATGAGTAAATAACCTTAATCCTATGTGTATTAGGAGTAGGACATGTAGTATCTACATATAGAGGTCTTTGTATCATTGTATTATTGTATTGTGTGAATAATATATTATTTTCTCTCGTGCTTTCTCACATGGTATCAGAGCAACAGTGAGAAAACATCCCGGAAAGAAAACCCAGCCAAAACAGATCGACGTGCTTCAATTCCAGAGACCCTTTAGGGCTGTTTTTCGAGAAAAACCTATATCCGTTGGTGTTGTACAAAAACCAACACCACCACGAGGTAGATCAGCCTCCGGCGACAAAACCCCAAAAATTTCTCCGGCAGAAACCCACCCACACCCCTTCACGCGCCGCCGGAAAAAATTCCGGCGAGTCTCCGTCACCCACGCGCCGGCGCGTGAGGCACCTTCTGGACATTTTTCGGCCGAGCTTCTTCAGGGCAGCCTGGTCGCACAGTAATTCCGACCCTACCCGTGCCTTTATTTTTCGATTCCGAGTACTTTGAAAATTTTCCGGCAGCTACAGCCCTTTTCTGGCAGCTACAATGTTCCCTTCTTCTGTTTCAGGGAATTTTCAATTGGTTCTTTCTATTATTTGAGTGTAATTTTATAGACCTCTCTTTAATCCAACGATGTCTTTTGGAGTTGATGTTTTCGGGTCTAAAAATCCGGGCTCTGGCAGTTCCGGTATTATGATTACCTCAGAACCTTTAATGGGAGGTTCAAACTACTTAGCTTGGGCTTCATCTGTCGAGCTGTGGTGTAAAGGTCAAGGTGTTCAAGATCATCTAATCAAGAAGTCTAGCGAAGGTGATGAAAAGGCCAAAGCACACTGGGAGAAGATCGATGCTCAATTATGAAGTATTCTGTGGAGATCTATTGATTCCAAGTTGATGCCTTTGTTTCGTCCATTCCGAACATGTTATTTGGTTTGGAAAAAGGCTCGTACTTTATACACTAATGACATATCTCGTTTCTATGATGTGATATCGCGGATGACAAATTTAAAGGAACATGAATTAGATATGTATAACATACTTGGGACAAGTACAAACAGTCATGGAGGAATTTGATAAGATGATGCCAGTTTCTGCTAGTGTTGAAAAGCAACAAGGGCAGCGGCAAAAGATGTTTCTAGTTCTTACTCTTGCTAGACTTCCTAATGATCTTGACTCAGTACGCGATCAGATTTTGGCTAGTCCGACTGTCCCCACAGTTGATGAATTATTCTCTCGATTACTTCGCCTTGCTGCAGCACCAAGTCACCCAGTGAGCTCATCAACTTGACTCATCTGTTCTCGTATCCCCGTCAGTGGACAATCGGGCATCTCAACCTATGGAGAATAGACGAGGAGGAGGTCGTTTTGGAAGGTCTAGACCCAAGTGCTCTTATTGTCATAAACTTGGACACACTCGTGACGTGTGCTATTCTTTACATGGTCGTTCACCCAAAAATGCTTATGTTGCTCAGACCGAGACTACAGGTAACCAGAGACTTTCTTTATCTGAAGGGGAGTATAATGAGTTCCTTCAGTACCGAGCAAGTAAGCAGACATCTCCACAAGTAGCCTCTGTTGCTCAGACTGATACTTCTGTTGCTGGTATTTTGCTTGTGTTTCCCAGTCTAGTACTCTTGGACAATGAGTTGTGGACTCAGCCGTTTCTGATCATATCTCTGGTAATAAATCACTTTTGTCAAATATTACGTATTCACAGTCTCTTCCCACTGTTACTTTAGCCAATGGGTCTCAAACTAAAGCAAAAGGAGTTGGACAAGCGAACGCCGTACCCTCTGTCACACTAGATTCCGTTCTTTATGTCCCTGGCTGTCCTTTTAATCTTGCATCTGTTAGTCGTTTGACTCGTGCCCTCCATTGTGGTATATATTTTATTGATGATTCTTTTATTATGCAGGACCGCAGTACGGGACAGACGATTGGAACATGATTTGAATCAGAAGGCCTTTACTACCTTAACTCACTCAATTCCTCTAAGGCATGTCTAGTTACAGATCCTCTGGACCTAATTCACAGACGTTTAGGACATCCAAACTTATCCAAGCTTCAGAAGATGGTGCCTAGTTTGTCTAGTTTATCTACATTAGAGTGTGAGTCATGTCAGCTCGGGAAACATATCCCAGCCTCCTTTCCTCGTAGTATTGAGAGTCATGCAGAGTCTGTTTTTTCTTTAGTTCATTCTGATATATGGGGTCCGAGTAGAGTCAGTTCAACCTTGGGATTTCGTTATTTTGTTAGTTTCATTGATGATCATTCAAGATGTACTTGGATTTTCTTAATGAAAGATCGTTCTGAGTTGTTTTCTATATTCCAGAATTTTTGTGCTGAAATTAAAAATCAATTTGGTGTTTCTATTCGCACTTTCCGCAGTGATAATGCCTTAGAATATTTATCCTCTCAATTTCAGCAGTTTATGACTTCTCAAGGAATTATTCATCAGACCTCTTGTCCTTATACCCCTCGGCAAAATGGGGTTGCAGAGAGAAAGAATAGGCACATCATTGAGACTGCTCGTACTCTTCTCATTGAATCTCATGTTCCGCTGCGTTTTTGGGGTGATGCAGTTCTCACAGCTTGTTATTTGGTTAATCGGATGCCTTCATCTCCCATCCAGAATCAGATTCTGTATGTAGTATTGTTTCCCCAGTCACCCTTATACTCTGTTCCCCCTCGTGTTTTTGGGAGCACTTGTTTTGTTCATAATTTAGCCCCTGGGAAAGATAAGTTAGCTCCGTGTGCTCTCAAATGTGTCTTCCTTGGTTATTCTCGTATTCAGAAGGGATATCGTTGTTACTCACCTGATCTTCGTAGGTACTTTATGTCATCTGATGTCACATTTTTTGAGTCTAAGCCTTTCTTTACCTCTTCTGACCACCTTGATATATCTGAGGTCTTACCTATACCGACCTTTAAGGAGTTTACTATAGCTCCTCCTTCACCTTTCGCCATAGAAGTCTTACCCATTCCAACCATTGGTGAGTTTAGTGGGGCTCCTCCTAGATCCCCCGCCACAGGAACACCGCTCTTGACATATCATCGTCGTCCGCACCTGGCATCAGGCCCAGCTAATTCACGTCCTGCAGCTGACCCTGCTCCTACTGCGGACTTGTCTCCTCCTAGTACACCGATTTCACTTTAGAAAGGTATACGAACCACATTTAATCCTAATCCGCATTATGTCGTTTTAAGTTATCATCGTTTGTCATCACCCTATTATGCTTTTATATCTTCGTTATCCTCTGTTTCAACCCTAAGTCTACAGGTGAAGCATTATCTCATCCTGGATGGCGACAAGCTATGACTGACGAGATGTCTGCCTTACATATGAGTGGTACTTGGGAGCTCGTTCCTCTTCCTTCAGGTAAATCTACTGTTGGTTGTCGCTGGGTATATGCAGTCAAGGTTGGTCCGGATGGCAAGATTGATCGCCTTAAGGCCCGTCTTGTTGCCAAGGGATATTCTCAGATATTTGGGCTCGATTACAGTGATACCTTCTATCCCGTGGCTAAGGTAGCATCGGTTCGCCTTTTTCTATCCATGACTGCTGTTCGCCATTGGCCTCTCTATCAGATGGACATTAAGAATGCTATTTTTTGCACGGTGACCTTGAGGATGAAGTTTATATGGAGCAACCACCAGGGTTTGTTGCTTAGGGGGAGTCTCGTGGCCTTGTATGTCGCTTGCGCCGGTCACTTTATGGTCTAAAGCAGTCTCCTCGAGCCTGGTTTGGTAAGTTCAGCACAGTTATCCAGGAGTTTGGCATGATTCGGAGTGAAGCTGATCACTCTGTGTTTTATCAGCACTCTGCTTCGAGTCTCTGTATTTATCGGCACTCTGCTTCGACTGATATTGTTATTACGGGCAATGATCAGGATGGTATTACTAAATTGAAGCAACATCTTTCTCAACACTTTCAGACTAAGGACCTTGGCAAACTAAAGTATTTTCTAGGTATTGAGGTCGCTCAGTCTAGCTCAGGTATTGCGATATCACAACGGAAGTATGTCTTAGACATTCTTGAGGAGACAAGAATGACAGGTTGTCGACCGATTGACACTCCGATGGATCCGAATTCTAAACTTAAGCCAGGACAGGGGGAGCCGCTTAGCGATCCTGCAAGATATAGGCGATTGGTTGGTAAACTAAATTATCTCACAGTGACCAGACCTGACATATCCTTTCCTGTGAGTGTTGTAAGTCAGTTTATGGATTCTCTGTGTGATAGCCACTGGGATGCGGTTGTCCGCTCTTCGGTATATAAAATCGGCTCCAGGCAAAGGGTTATTGTTTAAGGATCGAGGTCATGAGCAGATCGTTGGTTACTCGGCAGGATCACCTTCTGACAGACGTTCTACGTCTGGATATTGTGTTTTAGTAGGAGGCAATTTGGTGTCTTGGAAGAGCAAGAAACAAAATGTAGTTGCTCGATCTAGTGCAGAAGCAGAATATCGAGCAATGACTATGGCAACATGTGAGCTAATTTGGATCAAACAATTGCTCAAGGAGTTAAAATTTGGTGACATCAGGCAGATGGAACTTGTGTGCGATAATCAAGCTGCCCTTCATATTGCATCAAATCCGGTGTTCCATGAGAGGACTAAACACATTGAGATTGATTGTAACTTCATCGGAGAAAAGATACTCTCAAGAGATATTGCTACAATATTTGTGAAGTCGAATGATCAGCTTGCTGATATTTTCACCAAGTCCCTCACTGGCCCTCATATTAGTTATATATGTAACAAGCTCGGTACATTTGATTTATATGCACTAGCTTGAGGGGGAGTGTTAGTTTAATAGTCAAATATGAGTAAATAACCTTAATCCTATGTGTATTAGGAGTAGGACATGTAGTATCTATATATAGGGCTCTTTGTATCATTGTATTATTGTATTGTTTGAATAATATATTATTTCCTCTCGTGCTTTCTCACAACAAGTTAAAAAAAAGGCCAAGAAAACTGACTTTAATTTTGCGGGTCAGTTTTAAATTTGAAATCACTTAAACAAGAAGAAAATTCATACTTCTAATTATCGGGCAAAAAGGACAGATCAGCTCCGGTCAATTTATAATTCTATGCATTTTATCTTCTAGAGCTTATTAATATTTAAACTCTTAGTTGTTCTATTTTGAGCAGTATATTATTAAGAAGCTAACTCACATTTGATTCTCACTTCATTGTTGACACTAAAATTTTCAATTTATCCTTATATGCATATATGTGCAAATTAATGTTCTTGATTTTGGAAGGAGGGCATGCCCCTTTTATTCCAGTTGTTGATATCGTACTATAGTGTCAAATACAGCACTTAGCATGGAAAAATGCATTCCACACAAGAATTGCTCGATGAATGGAGTCATATGTTCTGGTGCTTACTGGGTCATTATTTTCACATGTCTTGCCTTACCAAAATAAGTTACCTTATACACTATATTGTTCAGATGGTCCGTTTAACCAATACCTTTAACCAATACCTGATAGACATTGTTGTTTGAGGGTCATACCGTGTGGTACAAATAATTTGGTACGTTTGACCAGCTCACTAGATGATTTTCCTATGGTTAACAGTCTTTAATGGATAGTATCTTTATATTGCAAATATCGATATAGTCCATCAGATGTAAGGGCTGACATGTTGCACTTACCGAGAATAGACAATATTAACTTTCTCAAATTTACAACTCTCAAGTAAGTCTGTCTGGTATGTTTTCCTTTTTTAAGAAGCTTGAATTCAGTACAAGTGCTATAGTAACATCTTCTATATCAGTAGGGCAACTAGATTGACACAAAACGTTAACAATTTAGCTCACAACATTGCCCTTTTCTCTTCATCAACAGCTTGGTAATAAAATTCTGGATTTGATCGTCAAACAATGTATCAACTTTTGTGATCTATGACATACATTTCTGTCCCACAACTATTAGCAGCTTCAATTTTATCTCCATTAGTCACTAGTAATCAATATGCTTCTGTGAGTTGGGTCCTTCTGTATGTACAATAAATGCTAGATTATAGTTACTTTACATTGAGTTGCCATCTCTAGCATTCAATTATCAGATAATGCCATTTCTTGCTAATTGTGCTCATCACCTGGTTCTACCACTATAATATGGTCTTTGTTTTGTCATAGTGACTCTAGCATGTTATATTTGCATGTCATCACGTTTCAACCCAATAATGGTCACCTAGTTTCTGTACTCCAAATTTTATTTGCTTGGTTGCTGTTGCCAGGATCAATTATTTCCCGGAGAATTCGTTATGTAAATTATACATTTCTAGGATGGCCCTCCATAAGATACACTGTTTTAGATAAAAAAAATTGTCTTATATCACGCTCTTTTTGTTTCTCTATTTATTTTTGGGGACAATTGCACTTGTGAATGAGTGCAAAGGGAAGTGAGAAGAAGAGTCTTTAGCAAGAGTTAAATGCTGCACCACGTCGCTGCAAATTTGGACTTGCAAATAAGCTAGCTTATCTTAAAGATTGTTCATTGTCTTATATCATGTATTGACCCTATAGATGAGCTTCTCTTGATTCTCCATATACAGGCATTTACCAAACCTCATTAGTTTTTTGGAAATCTTCCAACTCCATTGGCTTAATGTGAAGCTAAAGTGTCTTAAAGATGTTTTCGATCTGTTTTAAGTTTTTGTTCTTCCGATATGTTACTCCTTGATGATAACTGTCCTCTGGCTTTCTAGTTAACCACTTCAGAATTATGCGAGAGAGCAAGACTGCCAAGCATCTCTGACTTAACATCTTTTTAACCGGAAAAGAGTGAATGGATAGTCTTCTTTAAGATGTTGACTGTTTTGAAAGTTCTGAGTTTCGTGCACTTTCAGCATACTCTTTAATACCAAATTGACCTCTTGGGCTCAGACTTATTTGTCTGAGTCAACTACCCCCTTCTATTCTAGAGTGAAGCAATGTTTGGAGCAGTAAAGGACAATGGAAATGCGGTCCTTCTGCATAGGTTGATGATTTGAGTTGTTGCAAGAAACCTGGTTTGGAGAGCGGAAACACTACAAAGCAGCAACCAATGCATGCAACTGTGGCTACTCCTTAGTTCCGTTATTTGTGGTGTTTGCACATTAGGAAAGCTTTATTGGTTTTGGAGTTCCACCTGGCAAGCAAGGAAAAACTTGCTAATTCATGTTCAAGTTTTTAACATGTTTATTCTCCTAGTTCACATAAAGATTAGCATGATTCCACTGCATGTAGTCCTGAAGTTTCAAATGAGAATTTAATATTCTCCATTGTCACTTGCGTGCTGTCTGTAGGAACGAACAATTGACCTTGGAGCTTAAGGTTCTTGCTAAATTTGTTGATCTTCAGGCTTCGTGCTCTAATTTTTCTCTGGTGTCTCCTCTGTAATTTGGTGTTTCAGGCTTTGTGCTCTTATTTAGTAAATAGAGATAGCTAGGTAATTTTAATTACAGGCGGGTTATCTATAGGATAGAAATAACCAGTCGGATCTGTGAAGCTTTGACCTTGAATATTCAGTACTTCTGCATCTATTATATGAGTGCAATTCAATTGTTCCAAGTCCTAATTTAGCTCGAGTGCAATTCAATAGTCCCATATCCTGATCTAATTTTACTCAATGCTTGCCTCATGTTCAGATATTCTGTTGCCTTTTCGCTACTAAGAATGTTTGCTTATACCTTGTTCTACTAGTAATACCTCTTGCATGTATTAGCAGATGTGGAATAATATTTAGCTAGTGTTTAGGATGTTTTACTCGAAGAGTCAACCTGGTTAAAATAGTTTAACATCAATGAGTACTGCACTACAGTTAGGTTTTTCTTTTTCTTTCTTTTTGCTGCAAAGATAAACATTACTATATGATAGAGTGCATTGTTAGATGGACAAATAGATTGGAGAGCTTTATTTTGTGAATTTAGGAATTTCTTCTCTAACTACACGGGCCTTCTTCATTGTTCTGAAAAATCTCCTTTCCGGTCCAAAAAAAGATGCAAGGGAGGATGTTTATAGTGCAACATAGATTGTGTCCAATGGTATAAGGACAAAAGAGAAGCAAATCGAAGTGCTTATGTCATTTATTTACAATGGCAGGAAGAAAACTGGTTTTGTGCTTTTACAGTTCTTTACTCTGTTCAAGTGCTTCTGCAAGGAATACTGGAGGTGTTTCTGTTTGGATAGAATGTAACCAAGAGTACTCGGTGTTTCTGTTTGAATAGAATGTAACCAAGAATATTCTGGGAAAGTAATATGGACTTAATTGGAATGCACTGGTGAATATGCATATGGTGCAAAGGGAGGATTTATAGTGGAAGATAAGTATGTGAGCTCAAAGACGACGAGAACTTGATTATGCTGATTGTGATTTAGCTTTGTGTAAATAATGCTATTTTGTTTCCTCGTTCTTCATTCAATTCATATGGTAATCTTATTCTGTGCAACAAAAGAAGCTGAAGGGAGCAATTTTTGTAAAAACTTGATATAAACAAAAAAGGAGCACTTTGATAGCACCAAGTTGCTTGTTCATTGTGAAAACTAGAAGGCAATAAGATCTTCAATTAAGCTGGATTCAATCAGCTTCTGAATTTTTTGTGTTTTCTGCATGAACTTGCAGGAAACAATTTGTGGAAATTGCGGTGATGTTGGTGTTCAAGAAGCAATTATTACCTGCTGTCGGTGTGAAAATGTTCATGTCCATCAGTATGCTCTCTCTCTCTCTCTCTCTCTCTCCCCCTCCCTCCCTCTCTCTCTCTCTCTCTCTCTCTCTCTCTCTCGTTTGCTAAAATGGAAGGGTGGACACTCGGGCAGAAAGCTGTATGCCATGACTCTCTTAATTTTAACTTGCTTGTAATTACCTTGTGCCATAGCTATATGTTATTTGTAAACCTCAAACATTTTCCTAAGAAACCATAGATTTACGAACAAACTTCCCGATCCCAAACCCCTTCTCTGGGGGATTTGCCATTTTTAAGTGAGAAGTTGATTTCCACACAAGGGTCTGCTCCTCTTAGAAGGAAATTGCTAGTTAGATTGCCAGCTTTTCTTCCCCTTTTTTGGAATTTTAAGTGGGGATTAAGAGTATATGGAACAAAAAGCCTAAATGAAATTGATGTAATCTCTTAGAGAGAATAAAGACCCCTTCTAGTTTTTTGGTCTGGATACTTCCACTGCCAGATCCTAAAGGGTATTGGATCTTGGGTTCCTCTTAAGCGACACTTTGATTCTTTCATTAGCATGATGTGGCATTCAATTCTCCTAAATAATTGAAAGTTTAGATGTATATGGTTTTTGGCTTTTTGGTGCAACGTTCAAGATGTAAAGGATGAAATAGCATGTAGACTACATCCGTTCTCTCCAAGAATAAGATTCTTGTGCAGAAGGAATCCTCTCTTTTTGTTTTTGTATAAGGGGGATACCAGATTATGTAATCTACAAGCATTGTGTCTGTGCTTGCTTTTTTTGTCATGTATAAAATCCGTACTTGTTTGAACAGAAATTCTATTAAATAATGTCTGTCTTTTCTGCACACATGGTCCTTTTCCTGCTTTTGAAACTTTTGCTTTTCTCTTACTTCCAGGTATTGTGTGCTGGCCTATTCTGAAGATGCACCAAAGGATTGGTGTTGTGAAAAATGTGATATTGGCAAGAAAAAAGCATCTTCATCACCTGGACCCGAAAATAAGTTATCTGAGGGATCCAAGTTACATGCCGCTGCAAAGATTGGTCACAGCACTGTGCGACCCAAGAAACCAAGAAAGTTTCCCAGTGGGCATTGTATTAACTGGGAAAAGGAGGTACAGACTGGGAAAACGAGATATCTGTCCGTTGAAGAAGCACTTGGCCTATCATCAGGCGTCAATAAATATGGATCTCTGCTGAAAATTACTGGCTCCTCAGGACCTGGATCAGCCAAATCCATGGCAACTGTGGCTGGGAGGAATTATAACAAGCCTAGAGCTCAAATTCCAAATTCTTTTCCTGAGAAGAGTACAGTGCAGTGTTCTTTAGGTGCAGCAGGATGTTTGAAACCCCAGAATCCTCAAAATGCCAAAATCACTGAAATGACCAAGAAACCAGGTCAATCATCTAAAGGTTTAAGTGTTCACTGACAGCTCTTGTATTCTTAACTTGTCCTGATTCATTCTCTTCAAATATCTTTTACTCAACAGAAATTTCACGTTCTATCATATACTCTAATTAAAACTAAATGAATGACGCCGATATACCTAGAGTTGAATATTCTCTTTGGAAATGATTTTACTTTTGTACTTCCATCCAACTGATGTAGCCTACTTTTCAGGTTGTGGTGGTTCTACCATACTGGAGCTTAGGAGCCCGGATGCTGTGAATGCGAGTCGAATGATGATTCCACCTAAGACTCACCCTTGTGATCCAGCTGGAATTCCTTCCTGGAAGTAAGTACCCTTCATCATGCACTTAAATTACCAACAATAATTAACATAGTCCCTGGGCAAATTCAGCTCATCTCTATTTTTGCATGCTAGCTTTTTTTATGGCTGGTTGTCAGCTGACTGATTGACCTTTTCTCTGTAAGTTCCCCATTGACAAGTAAAGAAACATATACTTTTTAGTTCATAATGGAATGTTGGTCCCCCAGGGGATGGCCTAGTGGTTGATGCATATTGTAACAACTTGGAGATCCCAGGTTTGAATCATAGCTACAACACTTGGTGCCCCCATCTGTTCTAGCCCTGGTGGCCAGCATTCCCTTGGGAATCTGTCCCTGTGGGATGGTAGGTTGCGATGAATTAGTTAAGGTGGTCGGGACGCCAACAGTATCAATCCCCACCCGCCCACAAACAAAAATCATAGTAATACGGCACTGTTAAAAATATATACCCAACTACTGGAAAGACTTTCTGCTCCTACATAACTGAGAGTTGTGACATTCCTTGAAGTTACTGCCGCTCTATGTCATTGTATCATGGCCATCTTATGTTTTCATTCATGGAAAACAATTATTTGTAGGTTAAATGGGAGACACGTATTGTTTATTTTCTAAAAAAATTCTGTTCTGCAAGTTAATGAGATGTAGAATGCAAAGCAATTTTAGCTGCATGTGAAGCTCTCTCTCTCTCTCTCTCTGTTTCTTCATCTGAGCTATTGCTTGAATGGATCTTTTTGCGTCCTTGAAAGTCAAATATGTCTTTTGTCATGCGTAAAAAACAGAGAAGTTTCCCTTTCATTATTCTGCAGACTACATATATATTGAAGATGTTTCCTTTATCTTAAGGAATTTGCACCATTCAACAGGAATCCATGCTCTCTTCCCAATAATTATTTGTCTTTCTTTTCCTCTTTGCATTTTAGGGGAAGTTTTGTCATCTTTGGTGATCTTAAACCTGAGATGCCCAAAGATCCGATCCAGGCATATCCTCCTTCAAGAGTTAGACGCAAGGTGTATGAGTTCTCGAGGCTATTGCCTGATACTCTTCAATTTGAACTAGTTCCACGTGGGCATATCTGGTCAAGTTTATTCCAAAATCGTTATCCGGGTAAAGAAGACATAGGACTGTATTTCTTTGCAAGTGAGAGAGAAAGGTCAGTTTCTGCCTTAATATCTCTACCGGCAAAGGGTAAGGGTCGCAAAGCAGAAGTGGCGACCCTTGCCCACAAAGGTTTTTACTAGAAATTTATTTGCATTACCCATTAATTGTAGGTCTGAGAAATATATTGCTCTGGTGGAGTTCATGCATGTCAAAGATTTGGTGATGAGAGCGTTCAGAAATGATGTTGAGCTGCTTGTACTTGCATCCACAACCCTGTGCAATGATTCTCGACGTACAATGATAATATCTATATCTTTTCTCATTACCTTTTTCCCTTTCAATATTTTGTTTAGGTGTAATACATAAGAAGATCAATTTACCTCCCTAAGATTATGCCTTTTTAAGTTGGTGATCTTGTTTGGTTTCATTAGCTGTAGAATACTGAATGTACATTCTCATGACAGAGACCGGATCAGTTATCTAATCTTTTATTGCATGCTGGGCCTGAAAAATGTGCAACTTGGATTATGTTTTCTGCAGTTGGTGTGCCTTGATGTAAGTTTACCTCGTAAGACACAGGCATGTTAAAGTCAAAGACAATGTGTGCTGTTTATATAACCCTACACGTGTAAGAAAAGACATACATATATCCCACGCTTGCCTTCTTTTCGTATTTTCTCCATTAGGAAAAGGAAAAGATATATATATAAGCCTACTAATTTGCTTTCTTATGTATGCGAGAGAATGGACACCTAACAGTTCCTCTTATAGGGCTGGAATTATGCTATTAGGACTTTGTAGCAGAATGTAACTCCCTTGATGCATACTTTAGTTATGGTGGTTCACTAAAATTTTGGAAGACTGACTTACCCTTCAAAAGACAATACTTCTAAGAAGATTATCTGATAATTCTGGAGCTGCATTTCACTGTGTGGTTGTTCTTGCAGGATTCAACAGTGAGCACTTTCTGTGGGGATTATTTCACCACGGGAGACAAGATAAAGTTGGATGGGCTGAAGGGGGCAGCAACGAAGTGAGTGATATGTGGATAAACATGATAGGTGGGGAAGTTATCTGTACATCCAATGAGGTTGACATGGAGATAGACATGGTAGCTGGAGAAAATGTAGGTAGGGTGGATATTTGTGTCTCGAAGACTACTTCGGGAAATGGCTTTGATAGCTCTTTACAAGAAGCCAATGAGGATGACATGGAGATAGACATGGTAGCTGGAGAAAATATAGGTAGGGTGGACATTTGTGTCCCGAAGATTACTTCCAAAAATGGCTGTGATAGCTCTTTTAAAGAAACTGTTAGTGCTGCTATCTGCAATCGGTCTGAATCAGTTACTCCTCTTGTTTCAAGAACCTCAAAGGTTGGTAAGGAACTTCCTCGTGTAGATATTAAAAGGGAACCTGTTGATGACTTTCCTCCAGGTTTTGTTCCACTTTTAACTCCTACAAAATGAGCTGCTTCACCTGGAAGCAAAATCATGGTTGCTGCCACCTTCTTGTGAATATCAATTTAGTTTCTATCAATTGCATTAGGTAATGGTCTTGCTACCACGAAAGTTTCAAATAGTGAAAACTTAGTTAAGATGTTTGTGGCTGACGATTAAATGTAAAATTGTTGTAAATATTTCTACTGTCACTAACTCGTATCTGACAAATCAGTACTTCTCGACTCACTTTCGTTAATGAGATCAGCATAGGATATTTACATTGTCCATATTTCGTTTCTATGGCAATGGGACCAAGTGAAGGCGTTTAAGGATTTAGCTTTACAATCATCATTCTTTTAGATCTAGTTTGTGAATTTGGTTGGCTACAATGGAACAACTATTTGTCAGAGCAACTGCTTTAACGACAGAGATCGGCTGAATTTATTCTGTGATCCCCTGTACTAATGACATTTCAAAGGGTTCGATTACCACAATTGAAATTGTTGCTTCTGCGGAGGCAGCTCTAGGATTTGTAGAGAATGCATGCACTATTATAAAAAGATGGATTTAGAATTTGCATTTGACCGGTTTTACTTTAGTGATCTTCTGATCTTCATCTTCTTCGAATTTCAATCATAACTCTACGCTAAAAATCTACAATTTTAGTATTATAATTATATTAGTATTGTATCAAGTATTGTTTAGGGCATATACTAGTCATATACAATTTTATACCGTTGATACAATTCTAAAACAAATAATTAATATTTTTTACCTATCGGTGAATAGAGTAGCCATAAATCGAATTTCAAACCCATAAGATTTTAGTGAAGAGATGGCAATTTGGGAAGATTTTATAATAATAAAAAAAGTCATATAAATCAAGAATGCAGAGATTCATAGGGGTGTCACTGGTACGATTCGGCCGGTTATTTAAAAAATTGTACCTATCAATTTTTCGGTTACTTTACTGTATATAAGCAAAACTAGACTTTTTAAAATTGTCCCTATCATTTCGATTTCTCTTCGGTACTATTCGGTAATTTTCGGTAATATTTTTTTGAGTCATTTAAAAATGCATGTTATTAGAATGTCCCTATTCTTTGTCTAAAATAATAACAAGCTTTAATATAATGCACACAGTACACAATTCACTTGACTATAGAAGACTAATATACTGCTCGTAACCATGATGCACACATCTCTAATATAATGCACACAATACTCAAAAAGTAAAACTTATATTAACAACAGTTTGCTGTAAAGATTTCTCTTTGAGTATTTACTGAAGTTTCTGAATAGTCATATCAATAAAAGTATTCTAAAAAAAAAGTTGCACTTGAGAATGTGATCAGGCTAATTTCCATGTGAAATGGAACTTACTTGACCATCATAAGTTTCTATGTTGTCATTCACCTTCAAAAACTTCATAATACCTACGACATATATGAATATAATTGAAAAAATTGTACGCACCATGAAACAAAGCTTCTATTTGTTTCTTTTATAAAATACTTTAGCATTAAGAATATCAAAGAACTATATAATTAATGGAACTAAGAACTATGTAAGGCAGTAGACACAACACATTGTGAATTTTAAAAACAAGAAAATTAAACTAAGCTATATTATTTCTTGAAGAACACATTTTAAGAAAAACTAACAAAATAACTATTTTACCAGTAAATCTTGGATCTAATTATTCGTCAATATTAGTAGTATTGGTTGCTGCAAAATTTAGACAATCCGTAAAATATAAGACAAACAAAATTGGATTAATAAACATCGAAATATTTCACATGAAAAATAAAAAATTTAAATTAATAAAAGATTATATTACCTTCTTCAATCTCCTCAATCTTGTCAACGTATCCAGTGATTCACCTAAATCAATAGGAGTAGACCGCAACCTTTATGCACAAATATGAGCTTTCACTATTTTAGGAGTTAGAGAACTCTTAAATGAATCAATTACAGGACCACCGGTGCTAAAGACTTGTTCACTAGATACTGTAGACACTGGAATGTCTAGAACAACCTTGGCCAACTTTGAGAGAATACGATATTTAGTTCTATTTTCTTCCACCAAGCAAGGAGATCAAATTCAGAGTTCTTTTCTCTCAACTCATCATTCAAGTATTTTCTTATCTAGGATGCATCCTCTGTTTTCTATAGTGATTCCATGCGTTTTGAGAATTGTGAATCAAGAAAGACTAAGCTTTTATCACATTCATCAATATCCATATCATGAGAAATTTCTTTAGATGTTACATCTCAAACATTTTCTTGTTCATATGTATATACTCTCTTATACTCATGATACAACTCACTCATACAAAGCTCCCGCCACATTAGTACATTATCATGACCATACATCTCAGTAAAGCTAAATTTCACATAATTTAACTTGTAATGTGGATCCAAAACAATAACAACAAACAATAGGTAATTGGTCTTACTATTAAAAGACCAATATTTATCAAATTTCTCCATCATTCTCAATGTCATGCTTCTTATGTCATCATCCTCATGAACAAAAAGAGACCCAATTACAGAATGAATAGCAACCAATTCACGAAAATATGTGTTAAAAGTAGTATACGATGAGCCAGAAAACTTAAATATCAAGCTATAAAACAACTTTAGAAACTTCGCAAAGCATCTTGCAACTTGAAAATTTTCATGCCTAGGAGGGCCAATGGTTTTCTCTTTTTTTTCTTATTCACATACTTCTTTTTCCCCTTTTTTTGCTTCTTCACAAGAATTACCAACATCATTGATCTTAAAAAATGCAATAGTTTTCTTATCCTTTTCCTTGTTATATTTTGCATCTTTCCTGTCATCTGATATTCCATTATAACTTGGATCAAAGTTATAACTTCCATCAAAGTACTTTTTATAACTTGGATCGTCTAATTCCATCCTTATAAAGGCTTTCTCAAATTTCTCAACATGTTCCAATATCTTATATGTTGAATTCCATCTTTTATCAACATCAAGACAAACAAAATGTTTATAAGAAATCTTCTCTTTTTCAACACATTTCTTGAATAAACTGTACTTGGCAGGAGAAAGACCGCACATATCTAATTGTATTTCGAATTCGAATTATGGCCATATCTTGTTTGGCTAATTCTTCCTTCACAATTAAATTAATAATGTGGGCAGCACATCTAACGTGCATGTATTTATTTTCTAGAAATTAATCTTTCCACTTTACACACTTCATCAAGTAATCAAGAAAAGTATCGTTTGAACTTGCATTATCTACTATAAAATACTTTCAATTCTCCAATTCATTAGACATTCCTCAATAGAATCGCCAATAATCCGTCTTGCATGGCTCTCAATGAGCTGAAAATATAAAATTCTCTTTTGCTACAATCAATCTTTGTCAATCCAATGTGATGTAAAACACATATAATTAAGAATTTGAATTGATGTCCAAGTGTTTGTGGTAAGGCACAAACAATGTTTTTCAATTAATTTTTTCAATTTGAATTTCTCTTTTACGTAAAGCTCCAAACAATATCTCACAACCATATTAAGGATTATGAATCTAGGTTCAAGTGCTTTACTATATCTCTGGAAACCTTTCCCTTCTACTATCTTAAAGGGTGACTCGTCAATAATAATCATAGCCGCCAATGCATTTCTAACTTCTTCTATGTAAGTGGTCTTGATTTGCTAGTTTCTTTACCATTCTTTCACATTCGGTTGTAAAACCAGTTATAGATTTTTGATTTTTCTCTCTTTTATAAGGATATAATTTACACCGATCCATATGGCTCCACATGCCTGAAGTGCCAATTCTCCCTTAAGTGGCAAGTTCCTTTTTACAATAATTACATGTAGCTTTAACTGGCTCACTTTCTTCAATTTTAGTAAAATGATACCAAACCTCTTATACTTGATCACTAATTTTCTTGGGCGACTCATCACTTCTAGCCTAATTAAATGGGTCAGCCTAATGGATTAATACTTATTTATTTAATTCATATATATTGGACTTATATATATATTATTTTAATTTATTAGTCCATAATATTTGTTTGGACCAATAAAATCCAAATCATTTTATGAATTTATTTTAATAAAATTCATATGCCTACACATATATAAAGAAAACTAAGATAATAGTTTACTATCATGTTGATTCCGAAAAGAAAACAATGAAAATAACTTCAATACCAAATCGGGAAAAGAAGAAGAGTAGAAAACATACCTTCGTATGTGGAACGTGGGGTTGAAAATTATTTTGTTTCGATAGCAGCAGTCACCAAAGAAGTTCATATAGCTACGTATAATATTCTTGTTTCAATAGTAATAGGGTTATGGGTAGGTTTGACGTTTGTGTATTTTGTAGTTACTTATTTACATCAGAATCCACCCAAAATTCATGGCCTAAGGTAAATAGTTAATGACTTCTATTTTAGACTTAACATAGAAATATAGTTTATACATATATAATAAAGTAACGGTTCGGTTCGTTATTTTTTCCGATATTTTTTATAAAATAAAATTTCTATCCTAATATTCGGTACATTCATAAATTTTTATTGAAGCCTACAGCTTTACGTAAAAAATCTATAATCGGTTCGATTCGGTTGGTTTTCAGAATTGTTTTGATACCCCTTGCAAAGAATGATAGAGTTGAACGAGTTATATAAGAAGAAGGATCTATCCGACTTTCGTTAATGTATAAAGTATAAATCTAAGTGGATCACTTTCAACTGAAAATAAATGCTCGGGTAAAAGGAATAATGCATTATTTTACAAGTACCTTAGAGGACTTAGATTTCTAGAAAATTGAAACAATAAACAAGTTGGGCAATTGTGTGATACTATGATTATTTGGTATAAAGCGATAGGCTACACTTTTGGTAAGTAGTAGTACTCTTTTTTGAAGGGGAAAAATCGTGATTGTAAGGATAACTAAGCTGATAGATGTGGGAAATTTGAGGGTTTCAGCTTAATCGCTAACTTTAAGGTATCATGATTTTGTATACAACTAGTAAATATAGATACACGAACTAATTTTTAAAGAGCCTAAAGAAAAGTGATAAATAAGTTTTTAACGTAGTATAGCTAGGTAAAAATCCCTATTTTTTCTCTTCTTTTTAAATTATTTCAAACATTTCAATCACATTTATGTTTCCTTTTTTATGGTGTTCTTGTTCTTTTCAGTAAGGTGCCAATTAAGTAATCAATTTGTCAAAGTAGGATCAAGTGAAAATTCTCATATTTCCCTAAAAGTTCTCCTATAAATAAGCTTATCATCTAATTCAAAGTTTCCCTCCATTGCATTTGAGTTTTCAAACGATTCCTTGATAAATGGGCCTCAAGACTGGGCTTTACGCCACAACTGCTTTTTTCTTTAAAGAGAGCCCATTATTTAAAAACACTAAAATCTTTTCGTCTGCTCTGCCATTACTACTAAATTCTATACTTTCAATCAAACCGGAAGTCGAAGTCATCGCTCAAGAGTTGTGGTGCCACGTCATCGTCAGTATTCTTCAATGGCATCCAACTCTAGACGAGTTGGACTGATTTACGATGATCGAATGTGTAAGCATTTTGATCCAGACGATGAGTATCATCCCGAGAACCCGAACCGTATTCGTTCCATTTGGAAAAAGTTAGAATCTTCTGGAATTACTCAGAGGTAATTATATGTTCATTTCCCTTTTTGTTCTGTTTAACGGGTATATTGACTGATAATTGTGTTTTTTTTTTCGGTTCAGATGTATTGTTATGAATGGGAAGGAAGCAGAAGATAAAGATATAGCTTTGGTTCATGCAAAAGCTCATATTGACTTGATTAGGAATATAAGTTCAAAGAAAATTGGTTTAAAAAGAAATAAGATTGCTGCCACGTTTAATTCCATATATTTCAACGAAGGCTCTTCAGAAGCCGCTCATCTTTCTGCTGGTTCTGTCATACAGGTAAAGTTACCTTTTTTTTATTTATAATACATCAGAAATTGTTATTTGCTCTTTTTATTATTGAGTAATATTTTGTTTGGTGTGGAAGTTACAAACTTTTCCTTATAAAGAACAGTGACAGAGCCAGAAACTCTCAGAAGAATGTAAAAATGCCACATTTAGAATTTTTGAACCACTTTTGGCAGAAAGCTCTTATTTTTTAATATATATTTCAAAGGGATAAAATGTATGCAAAAAATTAGTTTGCGCTTCTGCCACTGTGTAATTCCGAATGAAGGCCACTGATTAAGCACCTGCTGTTAGATGCTCTTTGGACAATGTAATACGGAAAATTATGGGCAATTCTTATACGTGCTTTACTGTGATGATCAATTGCTGGTAGTCCTCTAATTTTCTTGATTCTTTTGCTGCTTCTATGACACTATTTTAAGGCTTTAATCATGTGTGTATGAATAACATAGGTTGCTGAGAAAGTTGCTGAAGGAGAACTAGACTCTGCCTTTGCCGTTGTTAGGCCTCCTGGACATCATGCTGAAGAAAATGAACCAATGGGATTTTGTTTGTACAACAATGTTGCTATAGCAGCACGTTATCTCTTGGATGAAAGAGTAAGAGTTTGTTCCAGTTCATCAAACTTAAGGTGGATTCAAAACTTTGAACAATTTCTTGAATCAACTCAAAGATTTTATATGTAGTACGGTTAATTTCCTTGCAGCCTGATTTGGGGATTAAGAAAATTTTGATTGTTGATTGGGATGTCCATCATGGAAATGGCACTCAAAAGATGTTCTGGGATGACCCTCGAGTTCTCTTTTTTTCTGTGCATAGGTATGCATGTGAAATCTCCTAATTGCTACTCATATTTGGTTATCCATTCAAATGTGGCACTCTAGATAGAAAAAATCTAGAGTTTCGAGAAAATATTTTTGACTCAAACTTCACCCTTCTGTTCTCTCCTTTCGAATCCTTGTGTAGCCTTTGTGATATTTCTCTAGCGCTTGAGGGCTTCGGGATGTAAATAAAGATGATTATATATAAAAAGCTGAATTTAGTCTCTTAAGGTGTATAATATGTACCATTGATAGTCTTAATTAGCCCCTCTCTTTTTTCTCTAAAAACAATTAGGCACGATTTTGGAAGTTTTTATCCTGGTGGTGAAGATGGGTCGCATGTCATGACTGGTGAAGGGCCAGGAGCAGGATATAATATAAATGTTCCTTGGGAGAATGGCCGCTGTGGTGATGCAGACTATCTTGCTGTGTGGGATCATGTCTTGATTCCTGTTGCCAAAGAATTTGGTCCTGACATCATCCTGATCTCTGCAGGATTTGATGCAGGTTAGCTAGAGCTTGATTTTATTCTCCGTGGGTCTTCTCATCATTTTCTGTATTTCTTCTCCTTTCTCATCATTTTTCTCAGTTTTAATTTTCGTTTCTTAAGGCTTTTACAACATTTTACGGTATTTATTTGTTACCAATTTGTTGATTCTTTATTATGCTTGTGTCACGACCCAAAACTACGTGACCGACACCCGGCATACTACCCAACCCGAGTAGGACCAACCCGTACAAGAATACTCATCTATATGCCTAATAGATGCATGCGGAAGTCTTTTATAAAGCACAATTATTTTAAATAATAAGACCATACATGAAACATAATCTTTAAATCCACCATTTTCAATAATTGAAAATACATAAAGATGGCAATATTTCTTCCATGCATGCAATGAATAATTCTCAATTATAACCAAAGTAATGACAATTGTCTATGGAATCTCTATGACATAAGGATCTAATAAATACTTGGGACAAACCCCAACCAGAAGAAAGTAAGATCGACACGATAGCTACCACGAAATAGAAATGGTGCCTCACTATATACCTTGGAAAGAGAATCATCCTAGACTCATCTGCCCATCACATGCCACATCTCATCCTGAAAACATGTAAAGAAAGCAGGACCCTAGAGAGGGGCCCCTGGGGGTTGAGTATACCACCATGGTACCCAATAAGTGTCATAGACTCTCTCTAACTCGAGTTCCTGGGACAAGGCTGTAATAACATATGCAACCAACACTTTATATAAAGCTATAAACCCCTACACCAGTTCATACTTTATTATTTTAAATAAAAAGACTAGTAAAATGTAAAATAATATACAAACTTTTTAAATACTTGTATGAACCGATGATTCTAATAAAATCATGCAAAACCATTTCAACTTTATTAAGTCATTGAAATCACTTTCGGCTCCTTAAGCCTATACATAAGAAAATCATTTTTTACCTTTCACCGTGACGAGAGTACTATACCATTGCCGACACAAAAAGGTCAACTAGGTTATGTACCTAGCGGCAAGTATCATATACCCTACTTGCTCAAGTCGTCTCATCGCAGTGCCGTACGAATCAACTCAGCCATATTAGTAATAGCACAAATAACATACTCTTAAGGAGGATACTCCGCCGTAGTCCATACCACAAAGTGGTCATCTACGCCAACATCGGCACATATTGTTTCATGACAATGAACACGATATATTCGAAGCCAATCTCAGTGAATACAAGTCACTCCAAAAACATTTGATGCTCCAAAAGCAAATTCATAGCCAAGGTGCCTCAAAGTATCTATGTTATCAAATCATGACGTTCATAGTCAATCGAAATCGTTCGAACAAATCAAATGAGTATCCTTTCTCATTTTATAGGAAGCAATAAAAAAAGAGATTAAAGGTTTAACAAGTGCTACTTTAAACTATAATTTTAGAAATATTACATTTCACATTTTATAAAACAAAGTTAACAAATATAACTCAAATGTTTAATCTCTTTATCATCAACATAAGTTTTTAATAAAACGTATAACGTTTGCCTCAAGTGTCATTTGTTAACAAGTTTTTGAATGTGAGAAAGCACGGGAGAAAATAATATATTGATTAATTTTCTATGTTACAATAAGCCCTATTTATATGTATACATAACAAATAACCTAGTCCTATTACATAAGGTACTAGGACTATTTACACATAACCATCTAACACTCCCCTTAAGCCGGTGCATACAAATCATATGTACCGAGCTTGTTACATATGTAGTTAATACGAGGACCAGTGAGGGATTTGGTGAAAATATCTGCAAGCTGATCATTCGACTTCACAAACTTTGTAGCAATATCTCCCGAGAGTATCTTTTCTCTAACAAAGTGACAGTCAATCTCAATGTGTTTAGTTCTCTCATGGAACACTGGATTTGACGCAATATGAAGAGCAACGTGATTATCACACACAAGTCCCATCTGACTAATCTCACCAAATTTCAACTCCTTGAGCAACTGTTTGATCCAAATTATCTCACATGTCGCCATAGCCATTGCTCGATATTCTGCTTCTGCACTAGACCGAGCAACCACATTCTGTTTCTTGCTCTTCCAAGACACCAAATTTCCTCCTACTAAGACACAATATCCAGACGTAGAACGTCTATCAACAGGTGATCCTGCCCAATCAACATCTGAGTATCCAACGATCTGCTTATGGCCTCGATCCTCAAATAATAAGCCTTTGCCTGGAGCTGATTTTATATACCGAAGAATGCGGACAATTGCATCCCAATGACTATCACTGGGAGAATCCATAAACTGACTCACAACACTCACAGGAAAGGAAATGTCAGGTCTAGTCACTGTGAGATAATTTGATTTACCAATCAAACGCCTATATCTTCCAGGATCGCTAAGAGGCTCCCCTGTCCTGGCAGAAGTTTAGAATTCGGATCCATCAGAGTGTCAACAGGTCTACAACCTGTCATTCATGTCTCCTCAAGAATATCTAAGGCATACTTCCGTTGTGAGATCACAATACCTGAGCTAGACTGAGCGACCTCAATGCCCAGAAAATACTTTGATCTGCCTAGATCCTTAGTCTGAAAATGCTGAAAGAGATTTTGTTTCAACTTACTAATACCATCTCGATCATTGCCGGTAATAACAATATCGTCAACATAACGACCAGATAAATACAGAGATTTGAAGCAGAATGTCGACAAAATACATAGTGATCAGCTTCATTACGAGTCATGCCGAACTCCTGAATAACTGTGCTGAACTTACCAAACCAGGCTCGAAGAGACTGCTTTAGACCATAGAGGGACCGGCGCAACCGACATACAAGGCCACTAGACTCCCCCTAAGCAAGAAAACCAGGTGGTTGCTCCTGTGAGAATACACGAGAAAATATCTTTTATTTTTTACATACAATGATACAATGACCCCTCTATATATAGACAATACATGTCCTACTCCTAATACATATAGGATTAGGGTTTAAGGCTATTTACTCCTATTTTACTACTAAACTAACACTTTCCCTCAAGCTGGTGTATATAAATCAA
>ML283652.1:1645-20320 GCA_005239495.1 Nicotiana undulata | reverse complement strand
GGCCCGCTCCCTTATATTTCACAATTTCATTTCAAATCCGTCGTGGCGTACGGCCCGCTCCCTCATATTTCACAATTTCATTTAAAATCGGTCGTGGCGTACGACCTGCTCCCTTATATTTCACAAATTCATTTCAAATCCGCCGTGGCGTACGGCCCGCTCCCTTATATTTCAGAATTTCATTTAAAATCCGGTGTGGCGTACGGCCCACTCCCTTATATTTCACAATTTCATTTCAAATCCGCCGTGGCGTACAGCCCGCTCCCTTATATTTCACAATTTCATTTAAAATCCGTCGTGGCGTACGGCCCGCTCCCTTATATTTCACAATTTCATTTCAAATGGACCTCAGAAGAACAACATGATGCAAAAACATAGTTTCGTAGGAAATATGGCATTACAATAAATCATAAGAGCATTTCAACGAAAGGAAAGAAACATAATTAAAGCATTGCAAGGAAACATACAAGGCATGATGTGGGCCTAACTACCCGGACATAACAATAATAGCCGCTATGTACGGACTCTCGTCACTTGGTGCGTACGTAGCCCCCAAACGAGTTACACATAGCATATATATCACCTATGGGGACAATTACAAGGTTAGAAAGGAGACTCGCCTCGTGTCGAATCTACCCCTCGGACCACAATTGACCCCGAAACTCCGAACTCTATACCCGAGGACTCGCAACTAGTCAAAATATATACAACAACATCAATGCATGCACAATGTAACAACCTATCCTAGTTATTCAACCAAAAATCGCTATTCTTGAAGGATTCTAAATTTCCAACCCCGGCCTCTCATGGCCAAATTCCGGAAATTTTCGAAGGAATGAACTACCCGAAGCCTAAGGATCGTAATTAAATAATTTATTTAGGAATGTTTTGGCTAAAAATGAAGTTTCACTATTTTCCCAAAACCCCACATTTTCCTATCAAATCCTATGAATTTTAAGATAATTGGAGGAGGAGTTTATTTGAATTTGATGTTAAAAGTCATGAAAACGGACTAGAATCACTTACCTTGAGGAGGTTGAACTTGGGCAGTCTATTCCCTATCTTGGAGGAGCTCTAATGGAGGTTGGGTATTGAAAAATGAAGAAGAATCCTGTAATTGGACATTTAAGTACTGCCCAGAAAAACCTTCACTACGATTGCGACACCGGGCCTGCAATCGCGAAGAACAATTGACTAGACCTTTGCGATCGCGGCGGAGGTCCTGCGAGCGCGAAGAACAATTGGCAGGACCTTTGCGATCGTGGCAGGGGTCCTGCGATCGCGTAGAACAAGCTCACCCGGCCCAGATGCTAATCAATGCGACCTCAAGAAATGGGCTGCGATCGCGAAGGTGTGGAACCCAGACCTCTGCGATCGCAAAGGGGAAGCTACGATCGCATAGAGAAATCGACAGCCCAGCAAAATCCTTCTCCGCGATCGCAACCCACCTTCTGTGATCGCTGAGAAGGAAACTAGATAGCAGATTTTCTGGTTTTCCTAACTTAGCTCCTGGGGGTCCAAAACACACCCGAGCCCCTCGGGACCCCGTCTAAAAGCACCGGCAAGTCTGTATTCGTGATACGGACTCGCTCGAACTCTCGGAACATGAAAAACAACAACGGAACTCGAAATCAAACCCCAAAGCCAAATTAATCAAACTTAAGAACTTTGAAATTCTAGAATTCACTTTCACGCGCCGAACCGGCCTAAACTACTCGGAATTACTTCAAATTTTGCAGACAAGTTATAAATGACACAACGGAACTATTCCCGATCTCGGAATTTCATTCGGACATCAGGAACATAAAATCACCTTTCTAGCCAAATTTCAAATTCTTTAAAAACCTCAAAACTTCATTAATTCCAATTTTCCTCATTTTATCCGAAACCAATCAAATCAAGTCCGTTTTACACCAAATTTCACAGATAACTTATATAACACATATTGAACCTGTTCCGGGCTCCGAAATCATAATACGGGCCCGACAACACAGGTTTCACATCAAGGTTCATTTTTATAAGCCTTTAATATTTTCATTAAACAATTTTCTTTAAAAATTTATTTCTCGGACTTGGGTCCTCGAAATTCGATTCCAGGCATACGCCCAAGTCCTGTATTTTCCTACGGACCCTCCGAGACCGTCAGATCACGGATCTGGGTCCGTTTGCCAAAAATGTTGACCAAAGTCAACTTTATTCAATTAATTACCACAATTTAACTCTTAAATCAAGGTTTCACATAAAGGCTTCCCGGCTATGCGCCCGGGCTGTGCATGCACATCGAGGTGTGATTGATGGAGGCTTTCGAGCCTCGAAACACAGTCCAATTTAGATGCACACAAGATGACCCCTTTTTGGGTCATCACAGGAAGTTTTGGGGAATGGACCTGAGTATTGCCGAGAACCCCTGACATCGGAAACTATCATGGCCCCATCTTCTTTCTTCTTTATGTTGGCTGCACTCCCAGATTCGTTTTGGATGGCCTGGGAGGTTGCTCTTATGGTCGATTGGCTCAGGATACGACCGGTCTTTAAACCATTCTCAACCATTTCTCCAATTTTGATTGCTTCTCCAAATGGTTTGCCCATGGAGGACATCATATTTTGAAAGTAATCCGCTTCTTGTGCTTGCAAAAAAACACTGACCATTTCGACCTCATCCATCGGAGGTTTGACCCTGGACGCCTGCTCGCGCCACTTAATAGCGTACTCTTTGAAACTTTCTGAGGACTTCTTTTTAAGGTTGGATAGGGAATTTCTATCGGGAGCGATATCCACATTGTATTGGAATTTTCGAACAAAGTCCCGGGCTAGGTCATCCCATACGTGCCAGTGGGATATATCCTGGTCCATGTACCATACTGATGCAATCCCTGTTAAGCTCTCTCCAAAATATGCCATGAGAAGTTCCTCTTTCCCACCTGCTCCTCAGAGTTGGTTGCAATACCTTTTCAGATGAGCTATGGGGTCCCCATGTCCGTCATATTTTTTGAACTTGGGGGTTTTAAACCCGAGAGGCAAATGGACGTGCGGGAACATGCACAAATCGGCATAGGAGACGCTTTTCTGCCCGCTCAGCCCCTGTATGTTCTCGAGGCTCTGCTCGATAATCTTCATTTTTGGAGCCATTTCTTCGTGCTCGGGTCTTTTCTTATCTAGTCCCAAAGTGACTTCATACTCAGGTTATTGGGGGTATGAATCGGGAGTGATATGAGTGGTGCCCAGAAATGATGGCGTTTGGAATGTGAATGCCAGTGGCTCAAAGCTTGGCCCGTTTATAGTTGGTGGAGCCATGGCGGAGCTCGGCGGTGCGGTGAAAATGTTGGACGATGCACCAGAAAACAGGACCTGGGGGCGAACCTCAGAAGGCCTTCCGGCAAAGTGAGCCGACATAGTTGGGTATTCGAGTGGCGTGGCGGGGTAACTTATAGGGATTTTAGAAGTTCCGCTTGTACTGGGGATTATCTAGGGGAAACATGGGATGGAACTGGGGTTCCCTACCATTGGACCATGCGTCCCACATTTCCAGCATGCGGCAACGCAGGATCATGTTCTCTTCAGCTGTGGATGACTCAAATGTTGGGATGACTGGACTTGGGCCCTCCACTGAAGAGTTGATGATTGATAAGTGACCTTTGGATGTCATTTCTATGCTTCATTTTGATCTAGTGAAGTAAGGATGGGAAGCCAGGTTACCGCAAAAACCAACCACCTTAGAAAAACATCTTTTAAGAGTGAACCAACAAAACGTTAGGTCGAAACATTTTATCACATAGGGAATCGCATGTTTGGGGTATGCAATGCACCTAGGAAATTAAACGCTTTCTATATGTTTTGCAACAGTTGTGTGTCTCATCCCGGCTTTATTTTCTCGGATTTGAACTTTCCCTCATTTTTTATCCTATTTTCATCCTTTTGTCTTTCTCTATCACTCTTTTCTTTCTTTCATTGTATTATTTTTTGCTCTTTTATTTCTCACTCACTTTCCTTTCTTAAGATTATGATCGAATCCTATGTGGATTGCTTACGTATCACGGCGCCGTGTGAATCAGATCATTACGTAGTTCAAGAGATAAATCTGAATGAAGGAAATAAACATTTTTTGAGACTTTCATTCATTAGATAAAATACTTGCAACTTCATAAGAAACTTCAGTACACTTATTTTGAAATTTTAAAAAACTACAAAAGGCTTAAGACATGTTTTCTTGGAAATGCAAAAACTACAATGGACTTAGACAGGATTACAACAGAAAAATAAAATACAGACTCGAAAAATATCAAAAATACATCAGTGCTTCCATTGCTTCAGGGACCCATGAGGCATCATTCGGCCTTGCCACGGGCCTGCGTGCTATATCTTGTTGGAGGCGGTAGAGGTCGTCAATTATCTTGTGGAAGAAGATCATAACCGCTGAGAAGAAGGTGGTCTGAGTCATATCTTCGCATTTCTGGCATTTGGTGACAATGTAATCATCTATCTCCCGGACCCTTTGCCTGATGATACCTTTCTCCTGAAGTAGACACCCGATCTGCTGAGATCTTGCCTCTAAAGCCTGGGCGTCTTTGTGAGTCTGCTCTTGCCATTGTCGCAATTCTTCTTCCAACTGGGCTATCATGTCATAGCACTGTTCTCTTTCTGCCTTAAACCTTTGTGCTTGTTTGGCCATCTCGTTTTCAAAGGTGGCCATTCTTTCTTTCAGACCCAGAACTTCTTGGTCGTGCTTTCTCTTCAATTTTTGCACGAATTCTGCCCTTTCTTCTGCATTCTTTTCCAACTTTGCTCGAGCTCGGGTCAAATCTTCCTCGGCTTTGTCCAAGTCGTCACCATAGCTACACAACTTTTGCCTGAGACTGGTGACAAGTCTTTCGTCGGCTCTACTTCTTTCGAGGTTTTCAATGGCATCCTCATTTTCAGGATTTGAGCCCTGAGGGCTTCATTTTCTTTGTTCAGCCTGTTTCTTTCCCCTTCGGCTGCAGCAGTTTGTAAAGTGTTTTCAAATTTGAGCTCTCGGATCTGGGCCTCCAGTTTACTTATTGTAGCCCGATAGTTGTTTTCCTTTTCTAGCCAACCCCAGTGTTCTTGTGTCTGCTCAGTAAAATGCTGCACTTGAGGTCTTTTCGCAGGTCGCTCCAGTTCTTGGTGCTCTCGGCCTCTTCTGCCATACCAAGAAATATAGGATGGCTCTACTTCCCCTTGAGATAAGTTTCTTACCCGAGTCTGAGGCTCTAAGAATCTGTACTAGTTCCAAATCTGACGGACCCTATTTTTCGGAAATGTAGCTCTCGGACACAACTCAATGGCTTGTTGGCTTAAGTCTTCATCATGTGGAATGCCTTGTTGTCTACCCAATTGCCGTAAGACCCGATGTGGGGCATATGGTTGGATACTCCGCAGACCCATTAACAAAAGATAGCACACCTTAGCGGACATATTGATAACCTCGCCAACAGGGAGCCATCTGAAAGTCCACTCGATTCGGTCGGCGGTCAATGAACTCAAATGTGAATGCCAAGCTTCTATGCCCTCAGGAAATTTGTGGCCTTCTACCCGAGTCCTATGTTCTTCGATACAATTCAGACCGGTTAAGCCGTAGTTCATGTAACCTGGGCGATGACAGAGGTGCTCGATCATCCAAATCTGTAGGAGCAGATTGCACCCTTTAAAGAACTTTCCCCCTGACTGGCAAATTGTCAGGGCACGGTAAATATCGGCTAAGATCATTGGTATAAGAGTGCCATTGTTCTTTTTCGTCATGAAATCCGCCATCCCTACCAGTCCGATATCTATCAGTTCGTCACCTCGGGGGCAGATTAAAGTGCCTAGGAATGCTACCACAAAAGCTAACCCCATGCGGGCTTCCCATTTAGCCTGGTTCTTGTGGTGAGTCAGACCAGTATTTTCAGCCTCATAGCCTCAAGGATCTCCATAACGTTTGTACAAGAAATAGAAAGTGCTGAACCCTTCAGCCAGGTGTGAGTCTTGAGTGTCCCGACTAATGTTCAAAAGATCCAAGAACTTATGTGGAGTTACCGCCCTGGGTGCCACCGGACACCGGCTTCTAAGATTGTCACCGAGACCAGCATACCCCGTTATTTCCTCTAGCGTGGGTGTCAACTCAAAGTCTAAAAAGTAGAACACGTTGTGGGAAGGGTCCCAAAATGACACTAAATCTTCGACGATATCCAACCTCGGCTTGATTTTTAGAAGGCCAGTGAGTCCGCCCAAAGCTTTTACGACAGACTATCTACTAACTTCCCCCAGGTCGCTCCACCACATATGGAGTCCCACGGGAATTTCCTCGACAGCCCTAAAGGGAGTGTTTTCAACTGTATTCATCCTGCACATTTGTTTAAAATGTTTTGATTAAGAAAACAAAGCCATACAAGGTTTTGACTGAATGCGAAAAAGGGTTATTATTGTTTTTTTGCAAAAGTTTTGTAGTAAAGAAAAATGGACCACCCTTGCGAATACGGCCCCTCAATACTTCGGGTAGGAAGCTTTTAGAGTTGTGCTCGCTAATTGGGCCAAAATTTTCGAAAATACTATAGGTGATTATTTTTGCAAAAACAGCCTTCCGGCGTCCCGTTGGGACAATTGGCTATTTAGGCAAGAACAACACCACCTAATTTTGCGATCGTATTTTTCTATTTTGGTTTTGAAAATAAGGTTGGACCCGATGGGGGTTGCCTACGTATCTCACATCCGGTGAGAATCAAACAATGCGTAATTCGGGAAATCTCGACATAATTTTGAAAAATATGCACCAACTTACTTTATTTCGAAATACTATTTTCATAAATTTTGGCAGAGTTTCGGGATGATTTTGAATATCGAAGTTTTTCAAAAATCGGCTAAATCTCCTATTCTATTTCTCTCTTGGTTTTTCTGTTATCTTTTTTTTTTTCCTTTTTTTTAGCCGTTCAACAAACAAACCATTACAAAATGTTGTACACATAGCAAGTAGGATGCATCAGGTTAGTCTTTCATTTTGGGTTCACCTGTCCTAGACGGACCCAACCCCTGTGTTGAGTACCCTAAGTCAAATGCACGTGATGCAAATAAACGTTCCTACTATGGATTCGACATGAGGCTATGTCATACTAGGTTTATACCCTGGGGTTTTGTTCTAGATAAGGCTTACCCGAGCGGACAGCTCGAGCCGAGGTCGGGGCAACGTATCGGGAATACAGAAGCTTCACCGGCATTGCAACTTGTCCGTAACTCGTTCTAAAATTTGGATGACTCTAATAGAAATGAAGTCACACGAAGTGCACACTTCCCAGATGATTTAGAAGACTCGGAGAGAAGAAGGGTTTCGGCAAAGTTTTATACGCAGTTCAGATAATATCAAAGCGGTAAAAAGCGGCATTTAGCACGTTAGGTTTAAACACGTAAAATCAGATAATGAAAGCCAAAACATAACAATTATATAAGCTCGAATTCTTGAACCCTGAACCAGAGATTTTGGGTTCGATCCCCAGCGGAGTCGCCAGAGCTGTCACACCTCCTTTTTCACTTCCCCCGGAGTAATAAAGGGTAACAAGGGAGTTTTTCCAATTAAAGTGACATTATTCGATTTATTGGGATTTATTTATTATTTCAGAGTCGCCACACGGATTTTTGACGATGCTCTGGGACACCGTTTTGTTTTGAAAATCCCAAACCGAGGAAGTTTGACTCTGTTTTAAGTTGTCTGCGACCACAAATCCGAGTAAGGAATTCTATTAACCCGGGAGAAGGTGTTAGGCATTCCCGAGTTCTGTGGTTCTAACACGGTCACTTAACTATTATTATTTGGCCTAAATTATCCGACTATTTACGTGTTCTAGCCTATTGTATGTTTAAGATCTCTTTGAAATTTAGCCGCTTTTTATAGGTATGAATTTATCTTGAAAACAAGTCACGAGAACGTGCACTCGTTATGCTTTTGTACATGTTACAATTACGCCACATGAAATGCACCCGTAATTACAACACTTGATTTTATTATAATTTGAAGTTTTGAAGACGGGGACATGAGTTGTCACACCCGAATGTGGATTGCGTAGTCTAGACTATGGTCGTGACGGTTTTATAATGCCTATTTGAGGCGACGTTCGATTATTCTTTATATTTTTCTACTTTTGAAAGAGCGTCTTAGTTTTAAGATCAATTAGGACGTTTATGAATTTATCTTAAACAAGTCACGATGGCGTGCACTTATTGTTTTTTAGCACATGGCAAACACGTCACATGAAATGCACCTGTGGTCGCTATGTACGTTTTATTTGTTTGTAGTTGAGGATCGGGGGCGTGAGTTGCCACTCCCGAGTGTAGGTTATGGTAGTTTTGGAATAATGTTCAACTCTTTATCAAATTTCAATATAAAAGGCATTATTCTACCTAGAGGATGGCCTAAGGATGAATTTTATTAGCCTAAAGACAACATCTTATGGGCTACGATCTCATTTAGCCCCATTTTATCACATTAGGCCATCTTAAGTTAACTCCTATTGTAATAAGACTACTAGTCTGAAAAAGATTTTGTTTTCCAGCAAAAAGTGGCGAAAAGGGGAATCAGAATGTTTCTCATTCATTTAGATATATACACCTATGAAATTCAAACATCTAAATACGTCACTCATTGATTCTGATATGAATTGTCAAGATAAAATCAATGTTTTTAGAACTTCGTGATTTACAACGAATAGCATACCACTGGCAGTTTTATTAGTTTTTGAAACAACGATTCTTACTAATTTTTAATAGCCTAATCACATGTTTCTAAAGGATCCAAATTCACACGTATTTATACATTGATTACAAGATGTAAGATAAATTGAAGACAACCTACTAATTTGATTAAAAATCTACTGAATCTGAAATACTCGCTTTTGCAAAATCTAACGGATGTTTATACAGATTTCATACACGTTTCTTTTATCTAATATCCTCGTATTACTTCAAGAACAGAGGAAAAAAATACGAATTCGAAATTTCATGAACAAAACTGAAATTAGATGTACATCCAGTTTTTAAATTACATAATTCTTAAAAAATAAATATAGACTGCTACTATCAAGGTACATTTTTTCAGAAAAGAGAATACTACAAAAAATGAAATTTTTAGTTAACTTGTCCGACTTGAGTTCCCTTAAGGCCATATACTTGAGCCTTACTTTGTAATCTGTAAGAAACGCCTCAATTAGTTGAGTGTGTTACGGATCCATTAGACAAAACAGGACTATGACAAGAAGTCGAGTTTAGATCTGATGATGCTTATGCTAAACTATACTAAAGAAAAAGGGGACAAAATTGTTTTTGCATCTTCAATGTAGACTACAGTCTAAAGTTTGTTATTTGGACAGTAGTAACAATAGGTCTTCAGACATTTATAGGATAGTCATACCATGAAGGAGGTTAGACTCACCCTTAATGATGTTTTTACACCATTTATAACAGAGCGGGCTCTTGCTTTTTATGGACTGAATCTGACCATAAGAAGGGTCAGATTCAACTCTCTAACAGTCATTTTTTGGTAACATTTGATTCACACTTGTATTGTGATTTTTATTTTTAGGCATTTTAGAGGATGAACCAGACAATTCAAGAGTTCTGACTCCTCAACTCTATGCCTTCTTTAACCACGTGCTTTATACCCTTTAAAGGGTGAATTTCAGCCATCTATAATACTGTTTTGAGCACTATTATGGGGTGAATTTGACCATTGGAAGGTCAAATTCATCTACCCTAGTGCTAATACTAACCTATCTAGGGACTTGCTTTTTTGGATCCCTTCATTGATTAAGGAGACTCAACCCAAAAGCGTATTTTTTGCACTCTTGAGGAAAAGAATCTGACCATAAAGAGGTCAGATTCAATATCCTAGTGTCGTTTGTCCTACTATTTAGAACTAAGAATATTAACTAACATACTAACAAGCATCTGTACAGTCACATTTAACATGCAGCAGAAGAAAGAAGCCTTATTTATCAAAATAACTAGTTCAAACAGTGAGTAGAAGAAAGGGATTCCGAACCAGCATTTCATTGAGAATAAGATGGGTTATACATACCTTCTTTGAGAGTAAAACAGCAGAAACTTGACCAAATAAAGGTCAAGTGTGGACAAGAAACAACAGAGGAAGGGAAGTTCAGCAACAGCAACATAAAACCAGAGGAAACCCAAGTAAAAACCTAGTAAACCAGCAACTATGAACCCAGAATTTCCAATAATATTTCCCTTTTTTTTTAAATAAAACCTTTTGTTTCTGAATGGAAAGTATTCTGTATTTTTTCAGAAGCTAGCAGAGAGCCTTTTTAGAATGCCCAAAGTCTTTTTCTTACTAGGGGAGGGGGTCTATTTATAGGGTATTTTTGAATGGGATACCCTTTGGAAATATTCCTTATTTAGAGCTGAAAATAGTACCAAATAGTACATAGGGCAGCTGCCAACCTTATCTTTGGGACAGCTGCCCCCATTCTAGACCTTTCCTACCCCTTAAAAGACTCTTTTACCCTTAAAATTCTGGTTTCCTAAGTCTATATTACACATTGTACCCTTTGGAGTCCCTAAATTTACCATTGGGTAATCAGGGTTACTCACTTGGGTTATTACTTAACTTTGGTTAGTTAACCCTAGTTATGTTCTTTAGTTAACTATTAGTTGTCCTTAACTAAGGTTAGGTTAACTAATTAAAGATTAATTGATTAGGTTCATATTAGTTAACTAGGTTTAGCTTGTTAATTAATGTAAGTTAATCAACTTAACTCGTTAACCTAAGTTAACTGATTAAATTTGGTTAATTCAACTCAATTACCTAAAATCAGAAACTTGACCAACTATTAAGCCTAGGTTAACTAATTTGTTTTAGTTTATTGATCCTGAACTAATTATCCTAGACAAACTTTAGGATTTAGTTAATTACTTAAGAGACTATTAGACTAGGTTAACCTATTAAACAAGCGATTATAGGAAATTATTATTAACTAAATTAGTCTTGATAAGTCCAGGTTAAACCATGAGCAAAAACTGTTTTAGAACTAAGTATTAGCCTAATTAACCTAATTTTGAAGCATTCAAACGGATTACTAAAAAATTAATCAATGCAAATACTCACGTCTTAAGGAAAAGAACAGTAAATTCTAACATGCTCATTAACATGACATATTGACAAATTGCTTAACCAATACAAGGCAGGAGATTGAAGACATAATGCACATAGTGATGAATCCAACTAAACTAGGCGTGATCGTCAAGATACAGTATTACTAAGTATTGGGCAGGATTAAACAAAACAGAATCGTCACACATATAACAAGTATGAGAGAACAATGTAAAAGAAGAGAACTCTAGACCTAAACAGTGATTATCAAACGATTTACGGTTTCTGGCTTAAGAACAAAATAAGTGAGGACAAATTAATACAAATAATAAAAACAGGGAAAACTTAAACAAAAATAGCATAGAAACAGTGATATACTAATAGGAAGGCAGTGATTAGATTATGACATGTTCATGCTAAAAATAAAAAGGCCTGAGAAACAGGCGGAAAGGAGGGAGAAAACCCGTTTAAGGGACTTGGCCGAAAAAATCGAGGGTTGCCGGACCTTGGATGGATTCCGACGGGGTTTGAAAATGACTCAAACCCACAGAAATCAATAGCCCTCATTGAGAGCTATCGATTCGTGTAGGTTAGAGCCATTAAAAGTCTCTGAGCCGTCTTGTAGAAGAAAACTAAGGTTCCAGATTTTCAGATTTGAAATGGAAAGAGATTGGTTGGGTTCTTGAGGAGATGGATAGTGGGATTTGATTGAGGGAGGGATGACAATTATCTGGTTAAAAATTGGGGTCAATTGGAGAAGCTCCGCCGCCGCATACGATTTCCGGCCGGCGGAGTTAGGGTGGGGCAGCGGCGGAACCTGGCTGGTCTCTAAGGGAGAAAGGAGAGAGAGGAAAAGAGGGGGGTGTTAGACTTTAGAATGACTGGGGGTAGGGGTGTTAGGAACAGTTAAATATTTTAGGGGTGTGGGGTTTAGGACCGTTGGATCAGTGAGATTTAACGGCTAGGGATTCGAGGGGGCTAAAACGGGGTCGTTTTGGTTACTGGGGGGGCTGGCCGGGTTATGAGATTTTGGGCTGGGTCGTTTTGGGTAGTGTAGAGAATGAGTTTTGGGCCTGGGTCTTTCTTGGCCCAGGTCCGATTTTTAACATTCTAGGCTTAATTTAGACTCAATTAATCTAATTAAATTCAAAAATGTAATTATTAATTTGATCTCATTTTCATCTAACTATAGACTAATTAAGAATAAAATAATTAATTTAATACTCCTAATTAAATCCATGATTTGTTGGATAAAAATGATTAATTTTAGTAATTAGTTATCAAAACTATATTACATCAAATAATCGTCATTCATTCGTTATTTAATTCAATTAATTACAAATAATAAATTCATAATTTCTTGATGCAATTTTAATAATTTTAAAAGATGAATTATGACTATGCAAATGCAAAAAGTTCACAATTAATTTACTAAAAAATCAACAAAAACTAGCAAATTGATTTATTTTATCGAATTTTATAGGAGTATATGGTGGGTGAAAAATCACGTGCTCAAACTTAGCATCTCTCAAATGTGTGACAAAGGAAATGAAGTAAAATTCAATTCCCAAATCTGCATTGTCACTAATCTTGATATTGAAGAAGTTTTGTTAAAAGGTAAGAGACATAACAATGTTTACAAGATATCGATTATGTCACTTCCCCAGAGTGAGCACACATGCTTAAGTGTAGTGGAAGATGATCGACTGCTATGGCATAGAAGACTGGGTCATGCCAGTCTTTCTCAACTCAACAAGTTGGCAGCAAAGGACTTAGTCCTTGGTCTACCAAAAGTTGAGCTCTCCTCAGACAAGGTGTGTGATGCATGTGTTAGAGGGAAACAAGTAAGGTCACCTTTTAAATCGAAATAGGTCGTCAGTACCTCTGGAACTCCTTCCATGGACCTATGTGGACCAATGAGAGTGAAGAGCATATGAGGTAAGAAGTATGTTTTTGTGATTGTAAATGATTTCTCCAGGTATATATGGACTCTATTTTTGGGATTTAAAGATCAAACCTTTGATGCTTTCTGTGTATTTGTCATAATGATTCAACAAAAACGGGGATGTAATGCACCGGATCCCATTGATATGCGCTCCGTTCTGCGACCGTAGACCCGACTTCGTAGAGTTTAAGGTTTGGAAAATTTCACTCGATCTCATTTTTATAAAAACAACTTGGGGTTTGTTTTGGCCGGTTCTAACTAATGTTTTAGAGATAGAAAAGTGGTCTAGAGTGAGAGGGAGATTCCTAAGCTAATTTTTCATCAACCTTTTCTCAAGACTTGGAGAATTCACAAGGAAAACTCACAATATCTTCATCCAATAGGTAAGGTTCCATACCCTAGTCATCAATTTCGAGTTTATGGTAGAAGATGGGTAATAGGGAGTGTAGTTCTTAGGTATGAGGGTGTTATCTATGCATGCATCTACTACCAAAGTGGTGGGAAGGTTGTTGAGCTTAAAAAGGTAGATGTTGGGTTGTGGGATGTAACGACCCGGTCCGTCGTTACGTAAAAAATCTGCATTATAATTGTTGTTAGTGACTTGTTATAGATTGGTTATACTGTATTTGATGTATTAGAGTTGATAGGCTTGAAATCGAATGGTTGTAGTGAGAGTTCAGTCAATTAGCCTTTAAAAATAGCCTTACAATGGGAAAAGTCAACTAAATGTTGACTTATTGGTAAACGACCCAGGAATGCAGATTTTATGGCTAGGATAGCTTCTTTAGGTGATTTGGGACTTAGGAGTGTGTTCAGAATAATTTTGTGATGTCTGGTGTAGAATTAGGCTTGAATTGGCGAACGTTAGTTTTTGGTGATTTCTGGTCGGCAGTGGAAAATAGGCTATCGGGTTCGGAATAGAATTCCGACAGTTGAAGCGGGTTCATAATGTTATTTTGGACTTGTCCGCAAAATTTCAGTTCAATCAGAGTTGATTTGGATAGTTTCGGCATCGTTGGTGAATTCTAGAGATATCAAAGTTCTTAGGCTTGAATCCGATGTACATTTGGTGTTTTGATGTTAGTTTTGGTGTTTTGAGAGTGAAACTAAGTTTGAATAATGTTATGGGATGTGTTGGTAAGTTTGGTTGGGGTCCCGAGGGGCTCGGGATTGATTTCGGGTGATTAACGGGCATTTTTGGACTTAGATCAACTGCTGTTTTCTGGTTTTTGTGCACAGCAGTTTTGTTCACTGCGATCGCGGCGGAAGGGATGTGATCGCAGTGAGTTAATTTGGGGTCAGTTTCATTTGTGCTATGCGAACGCGTACAATGGGCTGCGATCACGGAGAAGGGGGAGAGGACTCTGTGCGATCGCGGGAGCCAAGGTGCGATCGCATAGGGTATTGGGCGCGTGGGGGATTGGATGGCAAAAAGCAGTGTGCGATCGCATGCTTTGAGCTGCGATCGCGGAGTTCAAAAAGGAGAACATTGTGGGATCGTGTGGATTTGACCGCGATCGCGGAGAATAAATCACTGGGCAGTATTTAAATATTTCCTCCGTGACTTAAACCCCTTTTTACACCATTGTTGTACGGAAAAGAGCTCTCGGGGGCGATTTTGAAGAGGGAAATTCTTGTTCTTCATAGAGGTAAGTGTTCTAGTCATTAAAACTCGATTATGGGGGATTATAGAGCATAAAACCAGTGTAAATTCATGGAAAATCAGTAGATAAATTGGGTTTTAGGGCTTGAGATTATGAGACCTTCAAGAGTCGATTTAAGGGGTCAAACGAACTCCGATTATGGTGTTCTTTATATGTACGGACTCGTGAGAGGACGAAGAACACTTTTGTATAAAAATTTCGGGATGCGGGCTCGAGGGTCGGGTTTTGACCGAATTCGGATGTTTGAGCTAAATTTGATATCTTTCAATTGGAATTCATTCCTTAAGCACATATTAATGATAAAAATATGAACTTGGTATATTTGGAGCCTTCGGAGGTTGATTCGCGAGGCAAGCGTGTCGTGGAATAGTTTTCGGGCTAGTTTTGAGGTAAGTAATGTCTTGAAATCCTGTCCTGAGGGTATGAAACCCCGAACTATGCACCCTTTCACGGGTTTTGAAATGAAAAGGTGGAAACTTTGGAAACATCTTTCCTATTTAGGCGACTATTGAGTTGCGAAAACGATTTTTAAGCCTTTGCTTAATTAGTATTTATATATCATGATATGTTTTGGGCTGTAAGCCGTGTTTGGGGCCTAGTGTCGATCTGTTTACCCCTTGTGGGACTGTTTTACTGTGTTTCCTCACTTGAAATGTTGTGAATTACACTCAGTCTTTTCCTGATAAATTGTTTTGACACTAAGAGTATTTTGATACTATTTATTGAAGAAAATGAAACACTGTTTTGGGTCGAGAACCCGGTTTGTTTATGGCCTAAGGGCTAATTGAGAGTGTCTGATTGAGTGATATGAGGAGGCTTCCAGGCCTTATGAGTGATGCGAGGAGGCTTCCAGGCCTTATGAGTGATGTGAGGAGACTTCCAGGCCTTATGAGTGACGTGAGGAGGCTTCCAGGCCTTATAAGTGATGTGAGGAGGCTTCCAGGCCTTATGAGATACGTGAGGAGGCTTCCAGGCCTTATGAGAGAGATGAGAAGGCTTCCAGGCTTTATGTTATTATTGCGCTTGGGTTGTAGGAGCCCTTCCGGAGTCTGTAACACACCCCCAGTGAGCGCCGATACCGATTGAGTGATGATGATTGCCCGCGGGGCTGATACTAAGTGATGATTGATACTGAGTGATAATTGATACTGAGTGATGATTGATACTGAGTGATTGAGGGAATGCCTGAGGGCATCTGTACGAGAAATGATTTTGGCCCGAGGGGCACTTTTATGATGATTTTATTATGTTTTCGAACTATGATTTACTTCGTTTTCAAACTGAGTTTTACTTAGGATTTCATTGAGATATACCGATATTTACTTGTTCTTAAAGGTTTTCTGGAAACTGATTCGAACTTATGTATTTGATGAATACTACATGGTGACTTTGTGTTTTTACTAGTTTTGTGAAATTGTGTATTTGTCTGTGTGCTTTATATTTCTCACACTGTGATTTCTTTTCATTACTACTGAGTTGGAGTACTCATAATTACTCCATGTTCCCCTGTGCACAGATCCAGGTACTAGCTCGGAGCAGTAGCTGACGCATGTTCGATAGCTGCATTTCACGGGATTTAGAGGTAGCTGCCCAGCGTCCACAGCTTCTCCATTTCCCTTCCCTATTTAGCTTTAGTATTTGATTTAGAGACATATATTATGGTTTTAGCAGAGTTAGATTTATTTATTCTTAGATGCTCATGACTATTGACTCCAGTTCTGGGGGGTTGTTTAGAGTTGTTTAGTTTAATATTGGGGCGCTAGACTTATATAATTAAATCCTTTGTTATGATTGTTGTTATTTGCTATATTGTGAATTTTTAAAATAAGAATAACTGCGTAGTAATGTGATGGTTGGCTAGCCTAATTCCACGATAGGCGCCATCACGGCCTGTTAGGATTTGGGGTCGTGACAAGTTGGTACCAGAGCTCTAGGTTGCATAGGACTCAACGGTCATGAGCAGGTTTAGTAAAGTCTTGTGGATCGGTACGGAGACGTCTGTACTTATCTTCGAGAGGCTGCAGAACTCTAAGGAAACATCTATATCTTTTGAACTCTTTCGTGCCAATCTATTGATTCTTGGAATATAAACTTTTGTTGTTTCATTCTCTCACAGATTGTGAGGACACGCAATACCGATCAAGGTGACCAGGCACCAGCCAGAACCACAAGGGGTCGGGGCCGTGGTAGAGTTGGGGGACCTACCCGTGCAGCAGCCGGGGCAGTGCCACAGGATCCCCCTATTGTTCAGGATCAGGTTCCCGCCGATGTTGCTCCAGCGGGACAGGCTCAGGCACCTGCTGCTGCCTGTTGTGATTCCGATTCTTCAGGAGACCCTGGCCCAGATTTTGACGGTGTGTTCCAATTTAGCTCAGGCAGTGGCCATGACCACTACTGCCAATGCAGCTCAGGCCGGGGGAGGCAATCATACTCTAGCAGCCCGGGCACCTGAGCTAGTTGCGTGGGGTATTCAGGCACCAGGAGCAGCCCCAGATCAGCCAGTTGCTCCGATTCAGGATTATGTGGTCCCCGTTATGCCTGAGGATGAGCAGCATAGGTTGGAGAGATTCAACATACTTCAGTCGCCGATCTTCAGCGGTACAGAGGGCGAGGATGCCCAAGGTTTTCTTGATAAATGTGAGAAGATGCTTCGTAAAACGGGTATTTTGGAGACCAGCGGGTTTTCATTTATNGCAGCGTAGGCAGTTTGAGCAGCTGCGCCAGGGAGAATTATCAGTCACCCAGTACGAGATGAGGTTTTCTGAGTTAGCCAGACATGTGTCTGAGATTGTCCCTACTGACAGGGAGAGGATTAGGAGGTTTGTATATGGTCTCTCATTAGTCGGTTCGTAGGCAGGATCGTGAGGAAAGAGAGGTCAAGAGGCCTTGGGGATCAGGTAATTTCAGTGGTGCCCCTCCCAGAGGGCAATTTCAGCCTAATATAGGTCGTTCATTTAGACCTCCACAGTCAGTTCCCCCAGCGTACAGTGGTGTGTCATCGGGGCAGGGTCCTTGCAATGCTCATCAGGGACGTTCATCTTTTAGTGCCCTTCCAGATCAGAGCTCCCCCCGAGCATCATCTTATCAGGGCTCTTCTATGCATGGTTCGTCCGGTGGTTATCAGAGGGGTGGAGGTTCTCGTTTGTTTTCCCCAGCTATAGGTAATTGTTACGAGTGTGGAGAGCTCGGACATGGGTGGAGGCAATGTCCCCGTCATTTTGGTAGTTCATCCCAATAGAGGGTTCAGCCCCAGTCACCTCACCACCTACTCAGGCAGCTAGGGGAGGTGGTCAGGCAGCTAGAGGTCGTCCTAGATGGGGAGGTCGAGCAGGTAGAGGCCAGCCATGTATTTATGAATTTTCGGCTAGGCATGATGCTATGGCTTCAGAAGCAGTGATTACAGGTACTATTTCAGTTTGTCACAGTGACGCTTTGGCTTTATTTGACCCTGGTTCCACGTACTCTTATGTCTCATCCTATTTTGCTCATTTTTTGAATATGCCCCGTGAGTCTCTAGTTACTTCTGTTCATGTTTCGACTCCGGTGGGTCATACTATTGTTGTGGACCGTGTGTACCGGTCTTGTCTTATATCTATTGGGGGTCTGGAGACCCGAGTGGACTTGATGTTACTGAATATGGTAGATTTTGTTGTAATTCTAGGCATGGATTGGTTATCTCCATGTCATGCTATTCTTGATTGTCACGCTAAGACCGTTACCTTAGCTATGCCCGGAGTTACGAGAGTTGAGTGGAGGGGGTCTATAGAGCATGTGCCTAGCAGAGTGATTTCTTATTTAAAGGCTCAGTGTATGGTTGAGAAAGGGTGCGAATCTTACCTTGTGTTTGTGATGGATGTTAGTAGTGAGGCCCCATTTGTTGATTCTGTCCCTGTAGCCCGTGATTGTTTGGATGTATTCCCTGCAGACCTGCCAGGCATGCCACCTGACAGGGATATTGATTTTGGTATTGACCTGGTGCC
>ML283651.1:0-40227 GCA_005239495.1 Nicotiana undulata | reverse complement strand
GGGGGGAGGGTGGGTGGTGACGAAAAAAACTTTTTTGAGAGAGGGCATGTGGTGGAGTTAGGTGGGGGGTGTGAGGGTAAATGGGGGGAAGATTGAGAAGGAGTTTTGGAAAATATTTTTCCTTATCTTGATATGGAAAACATTTTCCTCCAATGGAGGAAAATGAATTGATGAGGAAAATATTTTCCAAAAAATTTAAGCCAACCAAACATGGGAAAATTGGAAAATCCTTCATACCAAACACACCCTTATTTTATGCTATTAGAAATACATGACTCACTTAATCTGGCTGTATATTAGTTGGTATTTCTCATATTGTCTGCTAGTCTAGTAATCAAAACTAATTATAAAGAGAACATGTTGGGGATACATTGTAGGACCCAAACTTTTGCTAATAATTCCCAGTTTCTTCCTTGCTATTTTCAAACTGATAAAGAAGCCCTTTTCTTTGCGGACCAAGAAAATGAAAATAACATTGTTTAATGGATGGAAAAGGAATTAAGTGGCATAGACTTCCTACTCTACCAGTTTGAAGAATTCATGACAAGTTGTCTGCCTATGATTGACATTTGCCAGGAAATGTGAGGATAATTTAGTTTGTCAATCTGAATATCAGAAAGCATGAAACTTATTTGGTGGTCTTCAATTAATAACATTGCTTAATAATAAACTTAAAAGAGAAACTATTTAGGATGTGCAAATATTTTCATATGCCATTTTTCCTTGACTAGCTCAACGTTGGTAATTCAGGTAACATGGTTGGAGGTTCTCACCAAAATGCATAAGCTAATGATATATGCCTTTTTAAAAAAAAAATTCTGCTCCCTTTGTAGTTTTGTTCTCAAGCAAAGGTGTTGATGAAAATAGAAGTATAACGGCACAAATTGAATTCTGCTTTTGAAATCCTTAAATACCATTGTCATTTAACTAAGAAGTTTTACCTTGGTTTGGCTGCATACATTTTTCATTCCAGGTCAGGTAGTATATAAGAAAATTTGCAGTGAGTTGGCTCATAATCATTGTAGTTGCATTCTTTATCCTGGTGTGCCCAGAAAGCTTTAATTTCTGTCAGCTAACTGCAGATCATTAATGGAGAACAAGCTGAGGAGTGGAACTACTCTCATTGTTGATCGCTATTCTTATTCTGGGGTGGCATTTTCATCTGCCAAGGGACTTGATATTGGATGGTGTAAGGTAAAATCATGTCTTTACTTCATTGATGTTGCAATTTCATCTCTGAGCAAGTTTAATACTGGGATCTTTCACTGCAGGCTCCAGAAATAGGGTTGTTAGCTCCAGATCTGGTTGTATACCTCGACATATCTCCTGAGGTAGTTTCAATTTATTTATTTTCCTTTTCACTTGTCTAAATTTAGAGATATCATCAACACAATTTCCTTACACTCTGTTATTGAGGATGGTCTGTAATTTTTTACTTAATATATATTTTCAGGTTTCTTATTGAGACATTTGACATGTTAACTATTCTTAATCAGCAGTATTTTTTTTAACGAGTATGAAAATGCTTTTCTTTGTTATTAGTATGACTGTATTTATGATTTGATTTTGTAATAATTAGAAAGCTGCTGAAAGAGGAGGTTATGGAGGTGAAAGATATGAGCAGCTTGAATTTCAGAAAAAGGTCGCCAGTTCTTATTTGGCTCTTCACGATTCCTCGTGGAAGGTGACTCTTTGTTATCCTTTTGTGTATGGAAATAGAAATATTGTTTACTTGCTTAAGTATACAACTACTCTGATAACACAATAGGTTGTAACTGGTAACAGTACTTTTGGAGTTTGGATTTTTTCCAATCAATTTTTTTGGTATCAAATATAGCATGCCTATGATAACTAAGCAGAAACCTGTAAAGCTCTTAGTAGTTACTGACGTTGATTAACTGCATAAATTCACTTGTATATTCATGAACCAAACAATAGGTGATCAGATTTTGATATGAAGCATTAGAGATGGCTTTGCCTTGTTGATTTTATTTCTTTGATTTATTGCAGGTTATAGATGCAACCCTTTCGGTTGAAGATATAGAGAAAAAGCTCAGAGAAGTTGTTCTTGACTGTATGATGGCATGCCACAAAGGGAAACCATTGTCTCAGTTATGGCCATCGTAGGTCACACATATAGAATGTCAGCATGAATGATATCTGTAACTTCTTTATTACATTGTGTTTTAGAGTTAAATTTTGCTGTGTATTTAATCTTCTATAAGATGTCCTTGGAAGCGTGAAAGTGCTCCATTTTTATAGGTCGTGCTATCTGTTTGCTGCGATTTTAAGGGGCAAGAATTTGGTTGCACTGAAGAGTGGGATAAATGATGAGTTCTATATACCAATACCATCTTTGGATTGTACTTGAGTGTCTGAAATACGTCTGTTTTTGGCTCAATTCTCACAATGACTATTTTGTTGAATCAAATTTGAATGTTTTGATTGATCTAGGTAGGCTGAGGCAGATGTTAATATTGTTGCTTGTATTTAGGTGGTGCTGGTACCTGAAAATGGTACATTTTCTCTAGTTTCTCTATAATCTAGAAGCTGCTCTGCTTTTGTTTCAGGTTACTCTTTTGGTAACCCAAACAAATTAGAAAGGAGTGTTTGTCAGCTTATTGTGCATCATTATACACTCATTTGGTTTGGGAAGTTTCAACATCTCTGAATTTATTTCTATTCGTTAACTTATGCTTAGTTTCCTATCACCATACATTTGAAAATTACTGATTATGACAAAACTTCTAAAGCACAACATTTTGTGGAAGCCACAAAAGAAATACCTCGAAGAGAAAAGAACTACACATAATTATTTTAGCAGAATTAAAAATCTTTATTTTTTTTCTTTGGAAATTAGAGAAAGAAAAAGGAAGGGAACATTTATAAGTTTTTCCTGTTCTTTTTTGGTTTAAGAAGAATACGCGGAAAGAAATTAAGGAAAAATAAAATCAATTTCTCTGAGATCCACCAATTTAAGCTAATGAAATAAAAAAATATTTTCTTTTATTTTCTCATTTCTCAACTAAATTATATAAAAGGAAAGATACCACTTATTTTCTCTGTTTTCTCTTCCATTTGTAGGGTCATTTTTTCTATTCAAATTGTAACTGGACATAGGATATCATTTCCTCTTACTCCTATTTGAAAAGAGGCTTCTTGTGTGGGAAAAGAATATGCAATTCTGTTGTATATCTAAGCAAATGCAGGGCATTGAGAAAAACAGTTTCTTACATAAAATGCAAGTATGCAACTGCTTATGATTCATTATAATATCAATGTCCACTAACATGTTCTTATTCCCTTGCTATTTACATGAACTTTCTTACATCAAAATTGGAAAATAATATACTGTATCATATTCTGCAGTCCTTGATCAACAATGCAATTACATGAGTAGTTTAAAAGTTCAATGTCTTTGGCCTAAGGCCATTTTGCCACCTGACTTTTTTCTTGATTTTCCTCTGCCAAACAAACTTATCCTCCGAAAAACCTTCAGTAATCTAGTAGCATATCGTCGTTGGGAAGTCAAATTCACAGAACCAATGCAACTAGTAACTTGTCCAATGGGGTTATTCCTCTTCTTGCTTGGTGTTCTTCCTTCTAAACCGTACGGTCTCAGGCTCTGATAATCTGTAGAAACTGGTTCAACTTTCTTGGAAATGGTTTCTGTTTGCTTAGAAATGTGTTGTAGTTGAAGCGTTTTCTTCAACGATATTAATTCATGTTCAAGATTTTGGATTCTGAAGCTAGTGGATTCATATTCCTTTTTTGAGAATTCAGACTTTTGAATTGCTGAATCTTTTAACAAGAAGCTTAGTGGTTTGCTTCCGCCTTCGCTTCCTTCCATATATGGACTCTCAACCAAATTCTGGCTTTTGGAATTTGCATATATTGTACTTGAGAGGCTTCCTGAGTATTCTCCACAATGAACATATCGGAACGAGTCTGAACATTCTTTAAAAGCTTGTTGTGTGTTTAGTTGCTGAACAAACAGTGCTTGGACAATAAGTCTCAATGGCATCAATTCATTTTGAACTGCTTCAATGCATACTTCTTGTGAAAGTTTCTGGCAGTTGAGGTATTTGCAGACCAATCCTTTCTCTTCTTGTGACATATCTGGATGTGCCTGGATAAAACAGAAAATATTTTCTTTGTTGAGGAAAAAAATATTGAACAGTAAATTGGGAGCAGGAGCGGAAGTAGAAGCCATATAGGCAGAGGTCGCCAGGATTTCAACGGTTCTGGATTTAGGGACCACGACTTCTAGGGTTAATGATTGAGTTCTTGATTTAATATTTATACATATTTCATTAATTCAAAAAACCAAATTTACTGTTTGAGCAAAAGCTACTAGTTTCGGCTTGTGCCTTCGACCTGGATTATAGGGGCCGAACCTATTAGATTTTGCTCAAACACGATATATGTGTTATGAAATCCATTTTATAGCACTTGAAGTCGTCCCTCTAAAATCCAGAATCCAGAAAGTTGAAATTCTGGCTCCGCCTCTATTGACATATACAGAAATGCACCTATTCCATTTAAATTATGTTGAACTTCTACTTTAGGATTAGAGATGTAGCGAAAACTTACCATGAGAAAAGTGCTTAATGCTCTATAGAGATGATCATGAGTTTGTCTGCTGGACAATGGAACAGTTTCAATGAGTTCCAGGAATCTTTTAGCACTCCATTTTGGATCAGTGGCTATCTTTGTTAGATATGCATCCCAAAGTTCAGCAACGACGTAGTTTCTTGGTGAAGGTGTATGAGTTAACTCCATTCCGAAGGTTACATATTTTGAAAATATGTTCTTCATTATTGTTAACTCAATGCACGACGAAATGGAGTCGTTGTCGCTTTCTGGAAGGAGAAAATCTTCCACTTGAGCCAAGTATAGTAGACAGGCAATCTGATCTTCCAACTTTTCTCTACTTTCAATTCGTAAACCGAGTTGAAGTGATCTTGAAAGCAAAGAGAAGTAAAATCCAACAGGTATAAATTTACTAGCTTTCTCTCCCATAGGTAGCAAGTCAAGAATACCTTGAAGGATTTTGGAAACTTTTTCATTTGTATCATTATTATTATTATCATCGTCATCGCTTTCTTTACTAGCATTCTGCCAAAACTGGTGTGTCTTTTTAGAAAGTACCCATTTATTTGCATAGAAAAGTACTATTGGGCTGACATATTTTTCCTTCATTCCTTGTCTTCTCAGAGACGATATTATCCTCTTAAAAAATGGAAACGGCAAAGCAATAAGATCTTTAATCCACAAATCTTGGCTGAGAATTTCCTTGACTGTCTCGTCGCTCCAATGTTGACTAGCCAAGGCCTCTAATGTAACAACCGGATGGTCTCTTCTCCTTTCGGGGTCAAGAATTTCCATACAAGCCATAAAGGCAAGAGATTCGATGCAACGGCTAACAATCAGCAGCTCCTCAGCCAAAGGAAGCAACACTTGGCATTTTTGGAGGACGATCAGAGTATCGTCCCAGCTTTGTAGTACAACCTGATTTAAGTAAATGTCGAAACGCTCACAAAGATTGCCAGAGCTGTACTCTTCTGTCATTTCCAGGAACTCTGCTGCACATCTTAGTGCTGCTACATTGAAAGGATCGACCAACGTGGACGATCCATAGATGAAAATCGCCATCATTTCAAAGGTCTCCTGTCCTCCTGGAAAATTTCCTGGTAATTCAACTTCATTTGATTCATTCAATTGTCTTCTGAAGTATCCACTCTTTGAAAACAATGGGTGCTGCAACATCGAAAACCAAAGATTAAAAATGAGCTAATTGATAATATTACATGTTGAGAAGTGGTAATTTCTTCCCAGCCAAGAAAAAAAAAAACAATAGTTGTTCTTCCCATCTGTCTAAATATACCTATTGCTGGTAGGAGGTAGTAGGTACCGCGTGAAATTAGTTGAGGTGCGCTCAAGCTATGTCAAGCTATGTTGCGCGTACTCTCCAAAACGCTGCCGCACCCGTGTGGGATTTTCCAAAAATATACTACTTTTGTAGGATCCGACACGCACTCGGAGACATTTTCGGAGGGTCCAACAACATAGCGCGCAAGCAACATGCTATAAATGATTTGACTTTATTTTGTCATTAAGAAGTTGAGAGATCTCACCTTATGCAAGTTAAAGGTTCTATCAGCTATCCGAACTCGAACGGTAACAGGTAAGCCAGTTTCTTGACTCCTGAAATAACATTTTTCATAATAAGTTAAAAAGATTAACAAACTATATAATGGAAAAGTAGAAAATGGAGTGTTGAAATTCATTACCATGAAATGATCTTGATTTTAAGGAGGGCACCAACATTAGGAGATGAAAGTGGACTTGAAAGAACTGAAAAGTCTGAAGAAGTGCCCATGAGAAGTAGCCAATAAGACTTGGGGTGGAAGTGAGTGAGTGTTTTTAATGATAGATGGAGTTAATGCATGAAATCTAGTCAAAGATAGAAACATTTGTTTCTGAAAGGAAGCATAAATGTTGGAAAATCCCAGCTCTAATATCGAAAATATTAGTAGTAGTAAAAGGTTAGAGTGTTTCTAGAATCCACAAATCCTGTGAAGCAAAAACCAGTGCAGACTTCTTATGGATTTACTGATATTTGTGCACAACTTAGATCAGCCGAAATCAAGATTTAAACTTTATGAGTTATTAAATTAGTACAGAACCCATAATCATTTTTACTGACTGGGTTCGCAAATAAAAATTCATACATATTCAGTAAATTTTATAATATAAATACTAGGTCTAAGTAAAAGTTACTAAATTTATCCAAACTTGTTGTACTCCCTCTGTTCACTTTTACTTGTCCACTATGGACTTTGCACACCCCTTAAGAAATAATAAATGAAGCGCATAATTTATCATGATACCCATATTAATTGATGCATATTTTTAATGGATTTGAAAAAATGATTTGAAATGAGCGATTAATACTGTGGGTATAACAGGAAAAAAGAAATTGTATTCTCTTGATATACTAAAAATGACAAGTAAAAGTGAAAATCTATTTTTAGAATACGGGACAAGTAAAAATAAACGGAGGGAGTACTTATTACTCAAGCTCCGCCTCTGACTATAGTAAGCAGCAACTCGATATACAAGTCATCTCATATTCACTATGAGTTCAAGAAAGGACGCAACCCAAGAGTTGATGTAGACAATTTACCCTAATAATACAAGCATTAGTGTTTAAGTTTTCGGCTTGAACTTATGACTTATCGATCACACGAGACAACTCGTATATTTAGTCAAAAGTCACAAGTACGACTAAAAGAAACTCCTAATTTTAAGGCTTCAAAGACGTTCGAGGTTGAAGTTGTTGGCTTTTGGACTGTATGCACACGTGCATTAGCCTTCCTTATTGGAAGAATTGAAGATTGCTGCATTCTCCCATTATATGAAAATCGAGTTTGTGAAACATTATTCAAGAATTTTATACGTCGCTTTGTGTAGAAATTATATGATATTCAATATTCAAGATTCCCAATGAACTTTCTAAATACCTTTTGAAACTCAAGATATACACCTTCACACAAGAACTTTTATATTTTGTTTTGAAGAGATTTATTGACTTTTCACCCGGAATTTACTCTTAGGTTCACACATTTAGAGTGAATTCGCACCCGTTGGGTCATAGATTTTGTAAAAATTTGGTAAATACATATTTCTTCGTAAATTTTATCCATATTTTGGCAAATTCTCAAATCCCAAAACTAGCTCGACCCAAAATTTTACTATTATATATATATATTTTTTAAAAATTGTCCCAAACTTTTGTATTTTATAAAAGAGCCCACCATTATTATTTTGTAACAATGCCGCTTCGTCCTGGTCATGTGATAGTGTATTATGTAGTTCATTATAAAAATGATAATTTTGTACCAAATTTGTTTATGTTCAGGACTATTGTTTGTGATAATGATAATGAATGTTATTGATGAAAGTACTATTGGGTATTTGTGATAGTTTTTAGAATTTGTGGGTATAAGTCATGTTTCATATTTTTTCAAAAGAAAAACAAAAAACGAAATATGTTTTGAAAACTGATGCCCAAACACATTTTCATCTTCAAACCAAACTTCACCCAAATCAGATTTTTCGAAATAAATTTGGGAATCTATGGCCAAATGCTAGCGAAGTATTTTCAATACAATTCAAACTCGCTCCAGTTTGGTCATTTTGAATTTTTTTTAATCAAAAAATGTAGAATTAAAAACATTGTTTGTTCATGGAATATAATCAGTTTTTGAAAAAAAAATTTCAAGTTCCAAAAAACGGTATTTTCTCTCTTTGAGTGAATCGAGAAATAGGTTTGACGGTCCATCTTTTGATATATGTCAGGCATTGCTTTCCACTCTCAAAATTTCAATTTTTTTCCAAATAAAATAAATGTCCAAACAAACTTCGGCTTTCAAAAATTATTTTACCACACAATTTCAAAAACTATTTTTGTTATAAGAAAAAAAAAAACAACTAAATTTATGTCCAAACGCTAGCTTAAACTCTTGGTTTGTTCACGTATATATCTCCTCCTTTCAAGGTCGAATAAAGAAGTTATTTACTAGCATAAGTTTCATTCAACTTTTCTTTTCCAACGTAGTATTAAGAATATGGCGTAACTTAATCTTCTTTTTGTTGCTAACTATTCCTATGAAATTATGCTTAAGCAGATTAAAATATTTTAATTAAGAAAAAATTGACAATTCTAACCTAGAGAAATGCACGAAGAAGAAGAACTAATGGGGGGAATTCGAGTGTCTTGGGAAAGACAAAATGTGGAAAATTGAAGCCAAACCATAATAAATTAAAAAAAATTAGAAAAAGGGTAATTAGCTGAATTGTTGAAGAAGTTTTTGGTGTGCTTTTTGTAGTAACATACGATGAGGCAATACCCAAGACGGCACGGCTTCTAAAATAAAATTAGTATAAATTGGGAGTTGCTTTTGTTTGAAGGATTTGCTTTGCTTACTACCAACATCTCTCTTAATCCCAATGACAACTTTCATATATAATTTCATTAAAATTCTATTTTTCTAGTAATTTTTTAATGAAAAGTTATTAATAATTTTGTCTTATTCAATTAATCTCTTTTGAGACATACTTTCTAATTTAAAGTTTTTTTTAATCATTTGCTAAAAACTTATCCGGGGAACATTTTGGGATTGTATTAAGCTTTCAATTTTTTTTTTGAGTTATGAAATAATAATTGATTTTTTCTCTCAATTTATGGTCTAGAGAGTCATTCCGAAAAAGTAATATTTTCTCAATTATGCTCAACAATTTAATCTTACTTTTTACTATGAAATTTTTTACTTTCTCATTTAAAGCACCAAATATTTTTTAAAAATTCAAGGCGTAATGGCTTCCTGACCACTTAAACTTGTATCGGTTTGTAAAGCCGATACATGAACTTATATATTTTCCATTTGAACACTTCAACTTGACGGAATGAATCCTAATAAATACATTTGACCATTGACTAAGCCTATGTGGAAGTGGCACAATTGACATGACTAAATTGTGTGCAAATCACGCCGCCAAGGCGCGTGAATAGTTTTATTTTTATTAAAAAAAATTAGAAATAGAATAAAATATTAAAGAAAAAGAAAAAAGGAAAAAGAAAAAAGAAAAAAGAAAAAAGAAAAAAGGACCTTTCTCTTTTCCCCTCCCCTCCCACCTCTCTCATCTTCCCAAGCGAACTCCCCCATCCTGTAAATTCTTTTCATTTTCTATCATTCATGTAAAGTATTGCACAAGGGCTGGAAGTAATGCACATTTGATCAATCGTTCATGTAAAGTATGCCTCCTTTACCTATTTTCCTGTTCTTAATGGTTTTATTCTCTTGGGAGTAAATATTTCTTTTCACATTTTAGCGGGCTCTGCATTGGATGGTGAACCCCCGGCTGCTGTTGCTACCGGAGAAACCACCTCTTTGGTTACAACAGCAGCCAGAGTAGTCGTTTCTTGACTGCAACTTGAAGTGGATGTCGGAATTTTCGCCTTTGAAAGTGAAATTTCATCTTTAGATTCAACAAGACGAGCAATGGTGGAGCCCACATGAGCAGACCCACCTTCAGGAACAATAATAGTAGCTAAATAACCATCGTAAAAAGGTTCAACATCCATGTCAGCTTTATCTGATTCAACAACAAGAACTGCTTCACCTTTAGCAAGTTTATCACCTTTAGTTTTGACCCAACCGACAGTCTTGCCTTCAATCATAGTAGAACTGAGTGCAAGCATGAAAATTTCAGGGATCTTGAATTCTATTACATGGTTATGCGTAAATGGGTGGTGTGGAAGATGGAAGCACGACAGAGGGTGATTGGGATGGTGAGGATGAAGGTGGAGAAAAAAGAGAAAGAAAAAGAAATTAATTTTTTTAAAGATTATATTTCTTTCTAATAATATAGGACCCACAAATCCACATGTCATATAATAAAGACCAAATATGTGACATGGCATCCATGTCAGAGCGATTGGCGAACACGTTCAACAGAAAGTGTTTATTAGTATTCATTCCGTCAAGTTGAAGTGTTCAAATAGGAAAAAAATATAAGTTCATGTATCAGCTTAACAAACCGATACAAGTTTAAGTGGCCAGGAAGCCATTACGCCAAAATTAAATTACCATATACTCCATTTGTTTCAATTTATGTGAACCTATTTCCTTTTTATTCCATGCAAAAAAGAATGACTCCTTTCCCTATTTGAAAATAATTTACCTTTATGCAATGATTTATAACCACACAAAATATATGTGCCTCATTTTGCACCACAAGTTCAAAAGTCATATTTTTTTTCTTAAACTTCGTGCACAGTCAAATGAATTCACATAAATTGAAAGAGAGAGAGAGAGAGAGAGTAACATATTATGAAAATTTATGGCCCAAAATTATGGCAAAAATAGCACGGGCTAGCCAGTTTTCGAACTGGTAATTGAAAAATAACCAGCATTTGCAAAGTCATTAAAAAATAGCCACTATTTTGCTACAACATGGAAAGTTTCAGCATGATATACTGGAGATTGGTGCACATGTGTATGAGCTTCCAGCATATTATGATGGAACTCCAGCACACGGAAAGTTCTAACATAATATACTAGAGATTGGAGCACCTGTGTATGAACTTCAAGCATATTATGCTGGACCTGTATATTATGCCGAAACTCCATCATAATATACTGGAGTTCCAACATAATTTACTGGAACTCCCTATTTGAAAATAATTTAACTTTATGCAATGATTTATAACCACACAAAATATATGTGCCCCATTTTACACCACAATTTCAAAAGTCTTCTTACTTAAACTCCGTGCACAGACAAATGAATTCACATAAATTAAATCAGATAGAGTAACTTATTAGGAAATTTGTGGCCCCAAAATTATGGGTCCCAAAGCAGCCGCTTTAGCAGCTTCACCCTTGGGCCGACATTGAGAAGAAGATGTGTATTTGTTTACTTCCATGTTTTCCCACATTGGTAATAAGATATCAATTGTATAACTTAAAGGAATTTTCACCTCCTATAGAAAAGGTTGATACCTTATTTATTTTAAAGTGTATTTCAATGTATCTCGCTGTATTTTCATGTATTTTATTGTATTCATTATCTTTTTATATATATTATATTTCAGTGTATCTCGTTGTATTCCATGTATTTCATTGTATTCACTGTCTCGCTATATTCCATGAATGTATTCATATAATTTTTTTAATTAATATAATTTATGTATTCAAATGTATTTGCAATATGTATTCATATATTTTTGCGTTATAGATGACATGCTATACTTCATGTATTCAATGTATTTTTATGTATTCAACTATATTCAATGTAATTATATAATTTCTCTGAAGATCACTATGATTTTGGAGTGTATTTCGGTTGAGAATCTTTTTTATAATTGGAAATACAAATTTTGTGTGTTATAATTGAGTTTGTTGAGTTATATTAGGAGTCTATTATGTTAATTGATTCACTATCTATTTAAAGACAACTGAATAGACCATGAATTGTGCTATTTACGTTAATGTATTCACAAATACATATCGTGAATACAGTCGAATACAATAATCTGTCTAGCTGTAATTTCATGTTTCACGCCGTGAATACATTCGAATACAATAATTTGTCTAGCTGTAATCCCCTGTTTCACGCCAAGAAATGCTATTGTATTCATGAATACAGTAGCTTAAATACATCGAATACACTCTAAAAAATCTGAAAACATAGCTGAAGGAAATAATATAATAAATGATAGATAAAACTAGTAATAACCACTAAACAATAGTGGTTTATGAAAATTTTCCTAAATCAACTACGGCCCAAAGGTAGCCTCAAAGATTTTAATTTAGCGAGGTTCAAGTCTATCGATCTATTAAAATACCTCAGTCGCATATATCACTACATTCTTACTTGACACCTATCATAATATTAAATGGCTTCTCTCATTGTGAACCTTTCCTAAATTCTCAAAATAACTTATCTTGCTCCATCCTAAGGGGTAGAGAACTAATCGTTGTCTTGACATGTGCCATCGTAATTATTGTTGCTGCTATAATTTTGCTTCTAAAATAAAATAGTATAAGTGATCTTATTATACGCTTGCGTTTTAAAGTTTTTTCATATGTATATACATAGTTCAAGTCTAAAGCAATAAGTTCTTTTGAACCGCACACTACTAAAAAACTATGTAAATTCGTCCACCAGAACCGACCGAAATCGGTGGAAAATTGATAAAAATCAACCAATTTCCGACCGCTTTTAATTAGTCAGAAAAATAATGGTCGCTAGCGTGTTGCGACCGAAATCAGAAATTTTCCGACCGAAGTCGGTCTGTTTATTCAAAGCGTTGATTGACTGTCAAACTTCAATTACCGACCGAAATCGGTCGGTACTAATTATTTTTTTTTAAATTTTCAAATACCGACCGAAATTGGTCGAAATTTAAATAAATAATAATTTTATTTAAATAAATAATTATTTATAAATTGTAATAAATGTTAATTTATTAAAAAAATTAAATTCATAATTTGCGAGCGAATTCGGTCGGAAATTATGAAATTTCTGGGGGGAAAGAATTAATTTCAGACCGATTTGGTCAGTTTTCTGGGTAAAAACTGGGCAGAAAATGCACGCTTTTAAGCTACACCACTTGCCAATTACAACCAATATCCATCCTATAATGGCTGCATTACATTGTTGCCATTCAACCATAATTAATCAACAACAACAACAATTAACTAACTAACAACAATAACAATTAACTAAGAAAAACAACAACAACCATTATCTAACAACAACAACTACGATTAACAAACAACGCTAATAACAACCACAACAACAACTATACAAATGTTCAATAACAAAATAATAACAACAATACAATCATCATTCAAAACTTGTCTCAACTAAATATTGACAAGTTCAATACTTTGTTTAGCAATACACACCATTCAATGAGTGTTTATATTGCATCATCTCCATCTTCACTACTAGAACCTTCATCTTCGGCATGGTTCGAAGGATCACGACGAGAAGGATTAGCACATGGGGAAGGCTCACGAGACCGGGGAATGGGGAAAGCACCATTAGCAAGAAGATTGGCCAGCTGACCTTGAAGGAGATTAAATTGTTTGTCCCTCTTTTCTAGCTGAACTTGAAGGGGACCAAATTTTTCCTCTCTCTTTTGTTCTCTAGCCTTTGTCTCTTCAAGCTCTGCTGTCAGCTTTGTGATCTTCTGTTCCATAAACGAGATAGTCGACCTATCAATTTCCTCGCCTTGGGCGAAAGTCCCTATACCTTGCAATCCAGTCCTGTAACGCCGAAATGATTTCTCTAGAAGGCCGTATGCTATCCCCTTTTTAGGACCACGGACAACATCCAACCATATCCTCCGCGCTTCTTCATCAGAAAGGGGTGGTCGCTTGCCTTGCTCATTCGGTGGCAAGCTTTGAGTGTACTCCTTCACATTAATCTTGTAGCGACTCTTTATTTAGAAGATAGAAAATTATTAACTATATAATATTATAAACATTTATAGTAGTTATGAAAGTTACATGTGCAGTATCCGCCCGGTCCTCGACCCATCTAGTTGGATCTGTCGGTGCCTTCTTCTTCCGGATGTGAGTCTCCATGAAGAACTCATCATGAGTCATATTCCTCCCACATTTTTCCCTACAAATGTAATACAACGTGTTAACTAAATTAACATATATAAATATAGTTCGATAAAAATAGATGTAAATATTTTAAGGAATTACCAGTAGTCTCCTCGTAGCCCCCATGATCCTTGCACCCACACAGTGTAAGGAGCCACCCTTCTTAGATGCTTGAGCCTTCTTTCCCATTTCACTCTTCTTCTCGAATTTTTCGGCGGTCTAATACCTCTGCAGATCCTTCCATAAATGCGGTAGATTCCATGAAGGCTTCTTGTTCTTCTTTCGAGCGGAGGAGAAGGAATCAGATAGTTTTTTACGCCATTTGTACTCCCAATTTGCACAAATTTCGCTGTTATACCGGTCCTCCTAGGCACACTTAGTTTGCAAATAAAGTATGTAACGTTAGATGAAAATATCGTTAATATAATACTTAAATAGATAAGAATTGTATTAAAACCTTAAATTAGTTGAACATTTGTTGCACGAGATCCGGTGGAAAGTCACTCAAAGTCGGATAAGGTGCATTATACAACCGGACAAGAATTTCAGTGATTGTCTTTGTAACCTGATGATTAGGTATGAACCTGCAACATATCAATTACATTAAATAAACTAGAGTAGCTATTATAATTCAGCATAAATAAAGAAGTAATAAATAAATCTTACCCATTTCCCTCAAGCCTGATGATCATCCTATGATAACGATCATACCATACTTCATTTGGATCATCATCTTCCGATGAATCTGAAGCGTGCGCATAAGGGGAGGCATCTGGCTCAGTGCTACTATCCCGAAGACGAAGTCTAGAAATGCTAGGAGACAAACTCCGTGGAGAGGGAGACGAAGTCCTTGATGAAGATGGATGCGATCCACACCCCTGCATCGATCTAGACCCCTGCTGCGATCCATACCACTAATGCGATCCGACCGGCTGAAATCTAGATGGATGCGATCCAGATGGTGATGAAACAAATGGAGCAGATGACGGGCGTACCACATGGCTATGTGACTTCTGACTCGATGGACCCATGTAACTACATGTAGGATCATATGAAGGAAGCGGGATATATCCCTGTGGTGGAGAATGGTAATAATACTGTTGGGAGGGCGAATGGTGGCTAGTATGATGAGTAGATTGATGTGGTGGAATAGATGTGTGCTTAGAAGATTGCTGCCGGCCATCAGCAACAGAGGGATGCAAGTGTGGAGTAGAAGGAAGCGAGGGTGTAGCACCATCATCATGATCAATAGGCCTTTTATCCTTCCTATACCTACCTCAAACCCTACTGGTCATCTGCATAAATTAAAGAAAATGTTAGAATTGAGAATATTAATCTATATAAGTTGAGAGCGCTTGAAAAAACTAACATGCTAGTCATCTTCGTCGACGTTCCTTCCTCGTCTGAAAATGCTTCCTCTTCACTTGTTTCATTTTCATTAGGTGATTCTTCATCCTCATTTTCTATGATTGTTATTTCCTCCATATCAATTTCTTCTAATATGCGTTGAGGATGCTCCAAGTCATTTACTAACTGATCATCCACCATTTGGTTAACACTTGAGGTATCGTTTTGGTAAGAAACATCTAGCACATTCTCAACTTCCACTCTACCAACATGCTTTGTTTTGATTACAACCAACCAATCAGCCTTATCCCTCTGCAATGGATATAGAGCATAGTACACTTGCCTAACTTTTTCTGCAATTGTAAAAGGATCATAGCGATCATACTCCCTCTTTTTATTAACCTCAATTATGTTGTACTGCGAGTGTACATTTGTATCTCTTCTAGGTGTTGGGCCAAACCACTTGCATCGGAAAAGTATGATCTTCTTATTTGGCCAACCTGCATATGACAATTCTAGAATCTCTTTGATCACACCATAATAATCATTTTCCCCATCCTGGTTGCCTTCACCACCTTTGACACACACACCCCATTGTTATTGCTTTTTTTTATACTTGGATCATTTCTCGTTGTGAAATTTGTAACCATTCACACAATACTTAGACATAGTCGTAACCGTAGGTGCATGTCCACAAGATATGTCTTTCAAAAATTGATTAACACCGTTGTTTGGATTATTGACCTACATGTAGCGTTAAAAAATCACAAGTGAGCAAGTATATTCACAAGTATGTATATTCACATGTGAGAAAGTATGTAAGATGAGCTTACACACTCTTTAAATCATGCCTCAAATGTAGAATATACAACACTATGACCAAATTGACTCACGAGGTCACTGAGCGATGCATTTAAAATTATTTGTTAGTTGCATCAACCAAATTAAATAGCAGTCCATGTAAATTAATCTTACGCCAACACTTACTTAAGAAAGGGTTGAACTTCGGAACAGTTTAGCACATGATTTGAAGCTGATTTGTACTCCATACTACTTAGGCCCCTTTTTGTTCGATCTTTAGAACTTCGTCCTGGTTGATTGAATATGGACATTGGTGGATATAATGGATCAATCTCAATCATGACATTGTGCCGATTGGGCCTATTTCTAACACATGGCACATGACTATCAAAGTAGTAAGAAAAAAATGGGGCAGTTTTCTTTGCAAGATAGACTTCACATATGTATATATCGTATAATATAGTATGGTATAGTATGTATATATATATATTGAATATTAAAATTTAGGATCTTAAATCAATTAAATATTATGTACATATGTGTGTGTATATATATTTATCAAATAAGTATTAATATTGTTTATTTAAAAGCTATTTATATAAAGGTTGACAAAAATCGATCGAATTCTGTCGGTGATATTATTAAATTTATATTTTAGTTATTTTAAAATTGATTTTCCGACCGAACTCGGTCTGAAATATTTAATTACAACTTATTCCGGTTGGTAAATTATATATATAATTTTTGTTATATAAAAACCAATTTCCTTGAGCGGGAAATCATAATTTCAAATATTCCGACCGAAATCGGTCGAAAATTTAGAAATTTTTTAATAAAAAGTTATTTTTGTATATTATATACAAGTATGACCAAGTCTTGGTCAACTATCGACCAATTTCCTACCGAAATCAGTCGAAACTTTTATTTTTTTTGCTATGGGACCACTATTTTCGTTGTCACTAATATTTTCTTTGACTTTTGCGACCAAGTTACTTAATCGATTTCGGTCGGGTTTTTTTCCGACCGACTTTGATTGGTATTTTTTGGACGAGTTTTGCTAGTTTTCTAGTAGTGGCTGAACCCGGTCTTACATCGTTAGATCTGCCTCTACTGCTAAGGCGTTCCAGTTCTGAGTTCTCTACTGATATATTAATTACACTAATTCTTTTGTACATCCAGTTAGTATAAAGTACAAAGGGAAATTTACGATGCCCTAAATAGACAAAAACTATCACTGCAAACAATTTTGCCATTAATATGTAAGACAAACTGCTGATCCGATGACAATACAAGAAAAAAAATCATTTTACAAATGCATAATTTTACCGAAGACTTTTATCAATAGAGACGGATCTAGGATTTTTAGTACATTAGTGTATTGGTCGAAATTATGATCGATCTTGACAAGTGATAACGGCTAAAGGTCGAAGCTTAGGTCGGCCAACGATAAGGTTTGAAGGCCCTAATTCGAACGAGGTCGACATCAGAGACCCATTGTAATGGTAGTATAGCTTTAAGTTAGAGCGAAGGAATATTTTAGCAGAATATTTCCTCCTTTGTACTTTTTAGGGTTCCTTAAAGAATTCCCCCTATTTATAGGAAAGAGGGGTGAGGAAAAAGGCATCGAAAAACTCTAAGAGAGAACACTTTGTAGCATTGACTGTTGTAAGAATATCCATTTCTTATCTTTTCTATTGATTCCCAAGTTAAAAGAAACCTTTTCATATACAAGATCCAAGAACATTGTGTCGGATCCACATATCTCGTCATTTGCCTCGTTAACAATGTGATTGTTGACTATCACTGCTTGATTTTCAGGCACATCATCTTTTATTATTACATTTCTTGCCATTGCATGCATTTATTCCACTGACTCATACATTCATTGTCAATCATCGTCAGTATCTTTGTCCGAAATTTAATATTACAACATCTTTGTTTCTTTTATTTATTTATCACCACATTCACAGATCTGACAACTATTAAGTTTAACTAGGATTAATCTTCCGTTTCATTTACAAAATATCTCATAAAAGTTTTTATCACATTTTTGGTAAAACAATTTGGCGTCGTCTGGGGATTTCTAGTTAAAATCTTTAGTTCCTGTTAGATTCGGTAAAAAAAAAAGAGCAACAACACATACACGCATACAGTCATCTCTTTCCATCTGCATAAACTAACAATGGCAGGAAGAGGAGAAGAAAGGTTTAAAGCCATTGCAAACGTTACTGCTAACCTCATGAACACCATCAATGAGGATAATGACGGAGGAGAGCTGAACACCACACCCAACGTCACAACCGGGCAAGGTGGTTAACCCCCTCCCCACGAAAGTGTAATGGTTGTTCGAGAAATAGGCGCTTCCACGTCCACAACTGAGGAAGCGCCACCATCGGTGAAAAGGTTAATGGAAGCATGGCTAACAAGTATGCTGAATGACTTCCTCGATAAGCCTATCCAAGGAGTGGCTCAGAATGCCATACCGGCAGAAGCAACTACCACCGACGAACAAACTACCCCTGCCCAACAGGTAACACTAACACTACAATTAATGCAGGTAACGACGCACTCACGTCCATATTGAGGAAGATGGAGGAAATGGAGAATGAAAATAAGACACTACGAGATCAAATGAAGGAGCACCAAGAGAGGGTCGACAAGATACCCGATGCCCTAAAACTCCTTTCCAAACGAGACGTTGGTCGGTTCATAGAGCAACCATACAACGAGGAAGCGACCCCATATCCCATCCCCAAAACCTTTAAAATGCTGCATTATTTGAAAATATATGACGGCACAACAGATCCTGAAGACCACATAATCCATTACGTCACGGCAGTGAAAGACAACAACGTCTCAAAGGAACAAGTACCATCTGTGCTATTAAAGAAATTCGGCGAAACCCTAACAGTGGGATCCCTGACATGGTACTCACAGCTGCCAGTGGTCCATAACAACGTTCGAGGAAATGGACGATAAGTTTGTGACCGCCCACGCATGAGCTAAATAGGCCGAGGCCAGGGTGAGAAACATATTAGCCATAAGACAGTCACCTCGCGAGGGACTCATGGATTTCCTCTCCCGATTCAATAGGGTCAGGATGAGCCTACCAAATGTATATGAAGGCATGGCCGTAGCCGCCTTCTAGAACGGACTAAACAGAACTGGGTCGAGAGAGTCCCGAAAATTGTTGAGCAGGCTCATGAAGTACCCTTCCATAACCTGGGAGGAAATCCACAACGCCTACTGCGCCGAAGTCCGAGCAGATGAAGACGACCTCAACGGCTAACGTTAGTCCATACAGAGTCCAGGCGAGATTGTCGCAACGACACCCGAAGGGATCACCCATACTCACGTCCCAACTGTGACATGCACCAACCATACGTCAAAACAGAAGTTCCACCACCTACTCTCCATATGGAAGAGCCATCCAGGCCAAACATAGGGACTCAACAGAATGACAAAGGTATGCCCCTACTTTTATTTACTCACAATTTTTGTGTCTCCCCTTCAGAAATAGTGTACGCACTAGAAACGCTCGGCCCAAAGGTGAAATGTCCACAAAAGATGAAGTCTGACCCAAGCACCAGAAGGTCGAATGTACTCTGTGAATTCCACCAAGAACGAGGTCATAAGACAGAAGACTGCATAGCTTTGCGACAAGAAGTGGCGAACATGCTCAACTAAGGACACCTAAAAGAATTGACGAGTGACCGCGGAAGAGCTTGGTAGGGGCCGAGAACAACACCAAGGGCTCCCAAAGTCACCCTCCCGCACCATCCAAATGATCATCGGCGGAGGCGACGAGGCCACAATTAATCATGTGAAATTCATCACCACGCACAAGCTGAAGTGATCAATCACGTACGATTGATAAGTCAGATACCCACGGTTTGACTTTACCTCACCTTGACGCTCTTTTTATTACATTACGAATTCTAGACACTGACGTAAGGAGAATATTTGTTGACGACGGAATCGGCGCATGTATTATCCACCTTCGAATTCTCACCCAAATGAGACTCGAGGATAAGATAGTACCACGTTGCATAACACTGACAGGATTTAAAATGCAGTTGAACGAACTTCAGGAGAAATAACGCTACCCGTCATGGCCGGATGAGTCACGTTGGAGACAACGTTCCATATCATGAACCAAGATATAGCTTACAAAGCCATCATAGGACAACCTTGGATACATCGCATGAGAGCCATTCCGTACAACCTTTACCAAGTAATCAAGTTCCCGACCCCTCGGGGAATATTCAGCATCAGAGGCGAGCAATGCACATCACAGGAGTGTTACCGCATCGCCCAAGATTGTAAAATACACTCAACAGCTGAAAGGGACAAACTCAGAAGCATAGCAATTACCAAAGTCGGGAACAAAACCTGATGGTTAGAATAACGTCATCAAAGAACCCGACTCCGTGGAAGCCGCGGGGTCAATAGTAGAAGACCTTGACCCCGTCCAACTAGATAAAAACGACGCCAACAAAAAGGCCTACATCGGCCACAAACTCAAAGGAAATCTCCACACACAAACTGAACGTATACCCGCTTTATCCACCAGTATGGAAAATGAGAAGGAAATTTAATGCCGCAATCGACGTAGCAGTCAGCGAGGAAGTAGAGAAACTATTAGTCAGTGGCTTCATCAAAGAATCCAAGTACCCCCAATGGGTCGCCAACGTAGTCATGGTGAAGAAGAAAAATGGGAAATGGCGCATGTGCGTCGACTTCACATACCTAAACAAAGCATGCCCAAAGGACTCCTTTCTGCTGCCACACATCGACTAGCTCATCGATACAACGGCGCACGAGCTGCTAAGCTTCTTGGACGCATACTCGGGATATAATCAGATACTCATGGAAGAGGAGGACCATGAAAAATAACTTTCATAACTCACCAAGGGACTCATTGTTATCGAGTCATGCCGTTCGGATTGAAGAACACATGAGAAACTTGCCAAAGGCTGGTCACCAAGATGTTCAAAGAACAGCTCGGCAAAACGATGAAAGAATAATAGATGATATTATAGTCAAATCTGAAAAGAAAGAAGATCATGTTGACCATCTGAAAGAGGCCTTTAACATACTGAGACAGTATGACATGAAGCTGAATCCCGAGAAATGCGCCTTATGAGTGACATCAGGTAAGTTCCTCGACTTCTTGGTGTCACAAAGAGGCATCGAAGTCAACCCCAACCAGATCAAAGCTATCGAAGGAACACCGAACTATTAACCAACAAGAAACAAGTGCAAAAGCTAACCAGCCACATAGTCGCACTGTCAAGATTCATCTCACGATCTTCTGACAGATGCCACAAATTCTTCAACGTCCTCAAAAAGGAAAACGAACTCCAGTGGAACTCAGAATATATCGCATCCCTGAGAGAACTGAAGGCATATCTGTCCTTGCCTCTACTGTTCGCTGACGCTAAAACCGGCGAACGCCTCCTAGTATGTTTGGAAGTATCAGAAGTAGCGGTAAGTGAAGTACTCGTCCGTGAAAACAAAGGTACGCAATCACCAATCTATTATATTAGCAATACTCTGGTCGATGCCGAAACGAGGTACCCACACCTCGAGAAGCTGGCCCTAGCACTGGTCACAGCTTCACGAAAGTTCAGACCTTACTTTCAGTGCCACCCCATATCGGTCGTCACGACTTTTCCCCTTAGAAGTATCTTACACAAACCCGAGCTATCCGGAAGATTGGCCAAATGGGCCATCGAACTAAGCGAGCACGATATGACATATCAGCCGCGAACAACGATAAAGTCTCAAGTGTTAGCCGACTTCGTCGCCAACTTCAGCGCCAAGATAATGCCTGAAGTCGAACAGGAAACCTCTAGTAACGCTTCTCTTCAACCCGACCTGTGGATCCTACACACCGACGACGCCTCTAATGCGTCAGGATCGGGACTGGGACTCGTACTTGAGGTCCCAACAGGCGAGGTAATCCGCCAATCTATACGATGCCCAAATATGACTAACAACGAGGCCGAGTATGAGGCCCTTATTGCAGGACTAAAACTAGCTCTCAAGTATGGAGCCTGACGAGTTATCCTCCGGTGCGATTCACAACTTGTGGTCAACTAAGTAACAGGAACTTATCAGATAAAGGAGAAAAGGCTACAAAAATACCAAACACAAATCCACAAACTACTACCGGAGTTCGACGAGTTCCAGTTCGACCAAATACCTCGAACTCAAAACACCGAAGCAGACGGCCTCGCCAAGTTAGCAGCAGCAACAAAAAGCATAATGGAAAGGACAATGTCGTCACATTACTTCACTCGTCATTAGACCGACTTGAGGTACACTCTGTGAACTTAACCTGGGACTGGAGCAACAATATTATAACTTACTTGCAGGAGGGAACACTCCCTACAGACAAAAAAGAAGCGAGAAAGCTCCGAATGCAGGCAGCTAGGTACACCATCATCGACAACGACCTGTACAAAAGGACGTTCGGCGGTCCTTTAGCAAAATTCCTAGGACCAAACCAAACCGGGCCAGTACTCAAAGAAGTACACGAAGGCCACTGTGGCACCCACACCAATAATCGAGCACTCGTCAGATGCCTCATACGGGCCGGCTACTATTGGCCCACAATGAAAAAAGAAGCCGCAGACTTCGTCAAAAAATGCGAACAATGTCAGAAGTACTCCCCCATGATACACCAAGCAGGTGAACACCTCCATTCAGTCATGTCACCTTGTCCATTAATCAAACGGGGAATGGACATTGTAGGGCCGCTCCCATCCGGGCGAGGTAATGTACGTTTCCTTTTAGTTCTGACTGACTACTTCTCTAATTGGGTGGAAGCAGGTGCCTTCGCCCAAATACGTGAACATGAAGTCATCACATTCATATGGAGAAATATAATATGCCTCTTCGGCATCCCAACGGAGATAAGCTGTGATAACGGACCACAGTTCACCGGGAAAAAGACCGTCGAGTTCTTCGAGAAATGGCACAACAAGCGCATACTCTCCACGCCATATCATCCCGCCGGAAACGGCCGGGCCGAATCCTCCAACAAAACTATATTAAACATCATGAAAAATAAACTCGAGGACGCTAAGGGACTGTGGCCAGAACTGCTACCAGAAGTGCTATGGGCATACCACACTATGCCAAAGACAAGCACATGAGAAACTTCATACTCTTTAGTCTACGACACAAACGCAATCATACCAGTCGAAGTCGGAGAGCCAAGCCTAAGATACTCCAATGAAAGCAGACCAAAAAATGATGAAAGCAGAAAGCAAGATCTCAACGAGATAGAGGAACGACGAGATATGACATATATAAGGATGGTCGCCCAAAAACAAAGAGCAGAATAGTACTACAACAAAAAGGCAAAAGTTCGACCACTCAAGGTCGGGGACTACGTACTCAAGGCTAATACACAGGCACGCAAAAACCCAAGAGAGGGTAAGCTAGGAACCAACTAGGATGGACCGTACAAGATCACCGCAGCAGTTAACAAAGGATCATTCCAGTTAGAAACAATGGAAGGGAAACTGCTTCCCAACAACTGGAACATCACTTAACTCAAATACTTCAACTTCTGAAAATAGACGCCCTCTAAGTCGTACTCTTTTCCCTCCCTCGGGTTTTATCCCCATATGGGTTTTACCGAGGAGGTTTTTAATGAGGCGATGAGGGGGCTCCTCGAAGTTCAAGCTGGTTATTCATCGCTCCACCTATCGTCTACTCCAGCTAGACCGATGAAGGGACTAGATAGATGAGAACTTCTCAAATGTATACGGTGAACAAAGTATGTAATAATCTCCAATGAAGTGAATAAACAAAGCATTACACTACATTTCTTCGCACAACTCCAAATCGCTACACTCCACATACATTCAACCTCGCTCGAATTGTTTACATTTGACCTCGCTCGAATTGTTCTCACTCGACATCGCTCGAATTGTTCACATTCGACCTCACTCGAACTGTTCACATTCGACCTCACTCGAACTATTCACATTCGACCTCACTCGAACTATTCACGTTCGACATCGCTCGAATCATTTACATTCGACATCGCTCAAATAATTTACATTCGACCTCTCTCGAATTATTTACATTCGACCTCTCTCGAATTGTTCACATTCGACATCGCTCGAATTGTTTACATTCGACCTTGCTCAAACTGTTCACATTCGACTTCGCTCGAACTGTTCGCGTTCGACATTGCTCGAATCATTTACATTAGACATCACTCGAATCATTTACATTCGACATCGCTCGAATCATTTACATTCGACATCGCTCGAATTATTTATATTCGATCTCGCTCAAATTATTCACATTCGACATCGCTCGAACTGTTCACATTCAACATCGCTCGAACCATCTACATTCAACCTCGCTCGAATTGTTTACACTCGACATCGCTCAAATTATTTACGTTCGACCTCGCTCGAGTCATTTACATTCGACCTCGCTCGAATCACTTGCATTCGACCTCACTCAAATACTTTACATTCAACCTAACTCGAGTAATTGGCATTCGGCGCCATTCTAAGCATTTACATTCGATGACCGGCCAAAGATTGGCCCCAAGATAGCCGACGGTCGGCCTACTAAGAATAACATCACAACAAAATATGGAAAGAAACAAGAAGGAAAAACATACAACAAAAGGTAACCATTCCATTACAAACTGATCAGGTTACAAAAATCGTTTCCTTTCAACAGACCCAAGTACACCCTCGCAAAAACAAAAACAAAAAAGAGCATCAAAAGTCAAACACAAGGCACTAAGCCGCGTCATCCTCTTCAACATATTCGTCGTCATTCCAGGGATCAGAAGCAAGCCCATTCACTGTGTCATCATTACCATCGTCCCCACCAGGCGAATCGGGAGCATAACCACAAGCTTCACGGGCAGCCCACGCTTTAGCATGAACATCGGCGAGTTCCTCCACAGAGACCTTCCCAGCGGCCCTCAACAACCTGAATATGTCCAGCTGAGCCTCGACGTGAACCCACATCTCATACGAATCCCGCTACACGCTCGCATCAACGGAAGTTTGAGAAGCAGACGGACGGGCTATCTGTTCCTTCTCAGCCCTCAGAACCGCAACCTGCTCCTCCAATCTCTCCACTGCGAGCATCGAAGTCTCCACTTCATTAGCCCTCTCGGACCTACAGACGTGCAGGGTCCCCACCAAGGGCGTCGCTTCCACTATCGAGGATGTCCTAACTCGATCCGTCAGCCTAAGCTCCTCAACCCTGACATCTAACTCGACCCTCAAAGAGGTAGCCCTCGCCTCACTTTGTTCGAGCTCGGCCTTTAAGGATACCAGCCGCGCCCGGAGATCCGAATTCTCAGCCATCACTCCCTTCCCTAGTTCAAGTTCGTCCTCCTTGGACTTCAACGCCTCTTATAACTCGCTACACCGGCTAATGGCTTTCAGTAGCTCCTCTTCCTTCTCTTTCAGCTCCTCGTCCTTCCCCCTAATTGCGTCACGCAATTCCCGAAACTGCATGTCTTCGCCGACGCTCCTGACCAACTTCCGATACTTGGAACGGTATTCCCTGTACTTGGACTCCATCCTCTTATACTTAGCCACCCTCTCCTCATCCAGCCGGTCACGCTCAATATCGAGGATTAGAGTCTGACAAAAAGGGAAAAAGAATGTAAGTCAGTCAAAATGAAGCAGCACTAGCGGAGCATATAGAAAGACACTCACCCGCAGAGCCATCCCAGATATGCCAAGATAAAGGTCATCATCCTTCAACGACTGTAGAGTCTTGTTCTCGGCTTCAGCACACAAAGGGGCAAACGATGGTGCCACGTGCTCGGTATCGACCAGAAGGTTGAAATCCACAGGTATGACTATGTCACAGTTATGACCCTCCGTCCGTATCTCCACGCGAGTCGTACTTTTAGTGAAGGATCTAACCTCGTTGGGTTCAATGTCAGAACCCGAATCGACGTCCCCCACGCCAAAATAATCACTCCGTCTCACCCTTGACGAAGGACGACCACCTGCAGTCTGCGCAGCCTCCACGCCGCGATCAATGTTCTAGGCCATGGAAGACCTCTTTTTCATGGCGTAATCAGGCATAACACTCGTCCCTTCGACAGGAAAAATTTCCAACCTCGTCCCAAGGGTCGAAGTTCTCTCCAACCCTTCAACGGCCACAGTGTTTCCCGTATCCATCCTCCACGTCTTCCTCGGTGATGGCTCCTCATCACGAGAAGGTTCGTCAGTAAGAAGAAGGAGTTGCTGAGATGGGACATCGCCTGGGACAACCACATCGGAAGGGGAGGCTCCCTCCGCCCGTTGAATCGCAGCTCCGCCTCTCATGGATTCGACCAATGAGAACTCCATCGCAGTCGAGGCCGCCTTTTGACCGAAGGCGAGGGCATGTATCTTCGCTTTCTTGGAAGCTGATAGCTAGGATTTTTACCTCATTTTACGCTCTATCTTGCTTAAGTTTTAGATGCAATTTTACACAGATTAGTCCCAAAAGATTACGTGTTGTGCTTGTTGCAGGGATTGAGCCAAAAAGGATGACAAATAGTCAAACATCTGCTCAAAAATGAGTGAATTCTGCACAAGTACCAAGAACAACAAAAAGGGCTACCTCAGTGTTCACCGCGGCCACGGTCCAAGCTTCGCGGTCCGCGGTAGTGAAGATCAGAGAACCATTTCAAAGGAAAAAGACCACCGCGGCCACGGTCCAAGCTTCGTGGTCCGTGGTGGTGAAGATCAAAGGAGCCATTTCAAGGCCAAGTCCACCGCGGGCGCGGTCCAATCTTCGCGGTCCGCGGTGGTAAAGTTCAGATAGGTGTTTTTGAAGGCTAAAGACACCGCGGACTGCGGTCCATTTTACGTGGTCCGCGGTCAAGAAGATTCAGGGACTCAATAGCTGAAGCCAAAGAAGCCCACCGCGGACCGCGGTCCATTCTTCGCGGTCCGCGGTAACCCTGCAGGGGTATTATTGTCCGAAATTTCGGCTAGCTATAAATAGCTTCTTTTGTAATTTTTTTAGGTTAAGCTTTGAATCAACAATAGAGAACAGCTCGTGACTATTTTCCCTTTATCTCTTTTTGCAATTTTCTTTAGATTTAAGCATTGAATCTTCTTATCTTAGCTTATATATTAATTACATGGGTTTTGCTTCATTTATTTCTGTGATTCCTTCATTGATTATTAGTAGCTAAACCTATTAGCTAGGGTTGTGGCTCAACTCTAGTGTGGGTAATTAATGGGTTATCTAAATTAGGGCTTAGATGGTTATGGGTGATGGATATTTGGGTTGATTTATGCTTTTATTGTTAAAATGGTGGTTGCAAACATCAATTGGTGTTAAATTGACTTGGGTCCTTCTTGAGAAAGAGGACTTGAGTCTAGAAAATCAACCCAACAAGGAATTGGGATGAAATCATGAGAATTGATAGCTCTAATTAACGGGTTAAACCTCGAGAGAGTAAAACCCTACTTGAGCCTATATTGCTTGTGCACATTTGACACCCAATTGACCTTGAGAAAGGCAATTAGGCATAGCCACTCAAACTACCGAGAGGTATAGAGTGGGTAACTTTGGAGCATTTGGCTATATCATAATTCCCCGACTATCCTCTTTGCCTTAGATATTAGAATCCGTTAATTACTCGCCTAGGTAGAAGTCATAACCCTAGTGCCTTTATCCAAATAGAAAACAACCTAAAAAGATATTAGTAGTTCAATTGCAGTCATTACTAGTATAAATCATAGTTATAGTACAAAACCATCAAAGATGAAAAATGTAATAAAGAACACGAACCATTGCTAGATCACTTAGAAACTCACTCCAAATCATAACTCCCTGAGGATTCGATCCCGACCTTTCGGGTAAAAGCTGCACCGACCCTCATCTTCCTACTCTAATAGTAGTGTGAGTGAGAGCCGATCACTTTTTGGCGCCGTTGCCGGAGAGTTATACGGTGTTTATTATCTACATGAATAGTAATGTTAAGTGTTTTTCTTTCCTTTTTCTATTAACATATGTGTTGACTCATTTCAGTTCTGATGGCCGATCCTTTTGGGAAACATCATGGAGGAGGTATATGACAACCAAGAAGAGGAAATAAACCAAGTATCTCCTCCCAAGCGAGGTCGACCGGCCAATATTAATGAGGACAATCAGGATCCTCCTCCACCTCCAGCTGCTAGAGCTGCCCCTCGGGTTCTTCCAAAGAGGGGTGTGCTAGTGCCATTGTCCCGCCGAGGATTCGGGCGGGAAATTTTCAGATTACAAATGTGATGCTTACCCTTTTGGAGCAGAGGGGTTATTTCACCGGAGCTGCGCACCAGAATGCTTATAAACATCTCAAGGGCTTCGTAGATACCTGCTGGGGTAGTAAGCAGACGAATGTCTAAGAAGATGCATTGAGACTTCGGTTATTCCCCTTCTCTCTTCAAGGGAAGACTCTTGACTGGCTCGAGCGGCTTGCCAACCACTCAATATCTACTTGGGATGAGCTCGCGGACAAATTCATTGCTAAATTCTTTTCCCCAAGTCATTTAGTGGCGCTCAGAGATGAAATCTTGGCCTTTAAGCAAGAACCCAATGAGCCTTTGCATGAGATATGGGAGAGATACCGAACCATGGTCAAGGAATGTCCAAACAATGACATGACTGACGCCATAACCCAACAGACTTTCTACCGAGGGATAATCACTGTCAATTAATGTGTGGTCAATCAGTTGGCCGGTGGGAATTTCATGAAATTGACTTACCCGATGCATGTGAGATACTAGATGAGATGGCTGACACATCGTCAGCTTGGCAAAGTAGAGCAAACGTACCTTAGGGTGAGACCGGTGTCAATGGTTTTCACAAAGAACTTCAAGAACAAGGGCAAGAAATTGTCGAGCTCATGACCACTATGAACGACCTTGCAAAGGCCCAACTTCAACAATTACAAAGGCCTAAGCAAGTAAATTCCATGGAGGGAGTGAACCAAAGAATACCCCCGGGAAATTCAAAGCAAAGCAACAATGATCAGGGTGACCAAGGGCCAAGTGTATTCAGTCAAGAAGAGGAATATGATGATCAAGAAGAGGATGTGATGTATGCTAACAATTACCAAGTCCAAGGAAACAGTCAAAACTGGAGAAACCAAGTCAAAATTGGGGTAATCAGAGACAAAAAAATTGGAACAATAACAACAATGCACGGAATTGGGGGAACAACAATGATCGACAATGGGGGAACAACAATGATGACAATTGGAGTGGAGGCAACAACAACAACAATTGGGGTGGAAATGGTAACCGGGGTTCGGGCTTTCAAAGGCACCCGATGTACCAACAACCAAGCAATCCACCCCCGTACCAGTCTCAAAGTTAAAGCTCATCAATCAATGATATGGGGAGAATTGAAAACATGTTCAAGCACATGATGGAGCGAAATGCAGACTCCGATGCTCAGTTGGCCTCTCACAACACCTCAGTTAGAAACCTTGAAGTGCAAATGGGCCAAATTTCTCATGCCTTAAACACACGCCCAAAGGTTGCACTGCCAAGTGAACAATGGTGAACCCCAAGGGTGGGAACAATAATAATACCGGTCACGCCATGGAGGTGACCACGAGAAGTGGAAAAGGTGGTGAAGAAAGTACTTCGAGGCAAAAGCGAATTATTGTTGATGATGATGAATTGCCCCGTGATGAGCTACCAATTGAAAATGAGCATGTGGTGGAAGAGCCAACTACAAGTGAGGTGAGAATTGATATAAATGATAATGGGGAGGACTTGCAAAGGGACGTGAACCCGTCTAGGGAACACGTGATTGATATGCCGGAACCGGTGGTCGCCCCCTCCTCCTTACCCTCAACGGTTGGCCAAACAAAAGCAAGAGACTCAGTTCAAGAAGTTTATTGATATGATGAAGAGTCTTTCCATCAATGTCCCGTTGGTAGAAGCCTTGGAACAAATGCCCGGGTATGCTAAGTTCATGAAGGACTTAGTCACTAAGAATCGGTCTATGGAGTGTGAGACCATTAATATGACTCACCAAGTGAGTGCCATAGTGAATTCAATGGCACCAAAACTTGAAGACCCGGAGCTTTTACCATTCCTTGCACAATCGGGAGTGCAGATTTTGCTAAAGCCTTGTGTGACCTTGGGGCGAGCATTAACTTGGTGCCATATTTAGTATTTAAAACTTTGGGAATCGGGAAACCTAGGGCGACCTCAATGCGTTTGCAAATGGCGGATAGGTCGATGAAGAGGCCCCTGGGGATAATTGATGATGTGTTGGTGCGGGTGGACAAATTTATTTTGCCCGTGGACTTTGTCATTCTGGATTGTGAAGTGGATTTTGAGGTCCCCATCATTTTGGGAAGGCCCTTCCTTGCCACGGGGAAGGCCTTGGTTAATTTTGAACATGGGGAGCTCACTTTTCGAGTGAGAAATGAAAAGGTGGTATTCCATGTGTGTAAGTCGATGAAGCAGCCCAACAGTACAGAAGTATGCTCTTTTATGGACCTCGTGACTGAGGTTATTATTGATGATGTAAGCTCTATGATCCATGTGGATGATCCAGTGGAGGCTGCCTTATTGTACCACGAGGACACCGTGGTTGATGGTTTTCTTGAAAGTACCAATGCCCTTGGATTCTTACTCCAATGGTCCCAGAAAGCTATCATTGGACTTGGAGAACCGGAAGACTCCACCAACAAAGCTTTCAATTGAAGAGCCCCCGACTTTGGAGTTGAAGCCACTACCCTCCCACCTCAAGTATGAATATCTTGGTCCCTCTCATACTTTGTCATTTTGGACCACCGTCATTCCAACCCTTTTTGGAACGCATTGGACCGGAGAAGTCCAAGCGCTATCCGAAATTGGATAGACAACCCCCGCATCGAGCCATTTTATGTTCTCCTTCTTCACCACCTCTTGCATTGACTCATTGAGCCTCCGTTGGTGTTCTACGGAAGGCTTTGCTCCATCCTCCAAGATGATTTTGTGCATGCAAAAGGCAGGCTTATTCCCCGAATGTCCGCAAAAGTCCATCCTATTTCTTTCTTCATCATCCTTAGCACATTTAAAGTTGAGTCTACCTGCAATTGGGTTAGGCAAGAGGAAAGAATCCGTCTGGACCTGGGACTGGACCTGCACCTCCTCTGCAGTCTGGATCTGTGTTGGAGGGTCTGCCAACTCTAACTGAATGCCCTCTGTACGGGGCAACACCCTCTTCCTCTTCGCTGGTCTCTCAACCTCTGGCTCCTGCTCAGGCTAGGCAGCCAGCTCCTGAAGCAACATGTCCAATGGCAGGTGATCCTCCTTAAGCTTGTCCACCTATTTCCTCAACTCCTTCACCGACTCCTTTGATGCATGGGTCTTCTTGACCCTCTTGGTCTCCTTTGTAAGCTCCTTCAAAGCCTTCCCGTGGGAGTCAACAACATCCAGAATCTTCTTCTGGTTGTCAAGGATTTTCTTCTGGTTGTCCAGAAGTTCCTTGAGGGAGTCCTCAACTGACTGGGGTACCTGTGGTTGAGGAGGAGTAGCCTGGGCTGCCACAGATGTAGAAAGCACAGACAACTTAGAAGTAGTTACCTGTATCCAGGTGTTGATACTGGCAAGTGACTGGATCAATTTGTGGGCAGTCAGAGAATATGCCCGGGATGCAGGAATGCCTGGATCAGCTGGAGTGGAGGGACTTGGAGCACTCTCTAGAAAAGGTTGACTCGGGCTGAGACGATCCAACTACAACTACTGGATCTTCAGACTGGCCAGTAGAAGCAATGGACTTACCCTTGAACTTCTTGCTCTTTGGGTTGTCATCACTCTGAAGATCGTACCAAGAGAACGGAGCTTTGGGTTTCAATTCGTGTCAAAATTCCTCTTTTCTGCACCTTGGTCCTCAAAGTACATGGTCAGGAAGTGTGGGAAGGGGTAAGCTCTATCACCATCATTTACCACCCAACTGATAACGGTGGACATGACATTCCCAAAAATTACCGGGTACCCAACCATTATAGAAGCAATCAACACAGCCTGCCGGAGAGGAATAGAGTTTTCATGGAATGTGGGGTCTAGACGGCTACATACAAATGTTTCCCAACCCTTGGCCTCGAAATTCAGCCTTCTCCTCAAAATTGTCTTCCCAGATTGCAACCAGTTAGGGGTTGTACCTGGGATGGCCAAGTGCTCCGCTAGCCAATGACGGGCCTCATCACCCGCATTCAACTTCTCTCGGTATTGTGTGTCATCTACCTTGTCAAGCTCTAGATAAGAATTCAATGCTGACCCATCAAAATGTACCGTGATATTCCTCACCATGGTTGCCTTGGAGTCTCTCTTCAGAAAAGGCAAGTTTGTGTAAAACTCCTTGACAAGGTGCTCATTGGCATCCGGCAGGTAGCAAGAGAAGTAGTTCCAACCCTTTCTCCCTGTGAATTGTTGTTTCACATTGGGGTTGAGTGGCAATAGATCCTTGATGATGAATCTGCACTCCGGTATGAGTTTCCTCTCCTTTCACCATTCCCTGAATTTATGGAAGGCAGGATCACTCACGAATCTGTCTTGCCACATCACAGAATTCCTTGTTCGCTCAACTCCCCCAACTTGGAGTTCACCCCCTGTCTGGGGTTCATCTGCAACTTCTTCATCTCCGGAATGTTCCCCTGACATGGAAGTTGTGGGTGAGGTGGAGTCTGTATGGACACTCCCTGCTGCTGAGCCTTCAAACGACTCAGAATTGGCCGGTGCTGGGGAAGGGGGAGAGACAAAATGCTCATTGGTCAACCTGAACCTCTCCGGGTAGTCTTCTATGTATTCTAGTATTGATTCTGAAGAGGCCTCGGAAGGTACATAATCACTCTCCGAATGGGAGGAAACTTTGTCTAGTCTCCAGATTATTTTCCTGGTGCTTTTCATAGCTTCCCGGACCTTTGGAGCAAGTTTTATCATTCCTTTGCCTCGCCCTCGGGATGACTCTCCCCTGCCACCAGATTTACGCCCACCGCCTCGTGATTGGACCATTGTCTGCAAGTTTAAATCAGTTAAACATTGTTATTACCCAAGCAGTGGATAAAACAGAGATACACAGATGAATTGCATAATGCACAGAGGACCTGTAGAAGGGGACCGCGGACCGCGTAAAAGCGACCACGGTCCGCGAAGAGGAAAGTACCCAAGAATTAGCTCTCTGATTGTGGGCACCGCGAACCGCGAAAAGGCGACCGCGGTCCGCACTAAGGCATCGCGGACCGCGAAAGATCGACCGCGTTCCGCGGAGAAGTGGGGTTCAGACTACCCACTTCTCTGAAGTTAAGAACCGCGGTTCGTGGTCCTCAAATGGGACTGTATAGTTCAAACACCGCGGACCGCGCTCATACCAAAACCTAGGGTTTCAATTTTTCAGTGATTGTCAAGTTCAAATGCACATTTTGTTAAAACCCTAAGTGTTTAAACAGTGAAATTAACTACAAAGGGTCTAAACTTAGCATAATGAACAAACCCTAACATGGTTAAAGGCTTAGAGAAGAAAAAGGGTGAAAAAGAGAAGAAAATCTACCAAATAATCAAGAAAATAATCAAATTAAGAAGTTAATGAATCATAATTACACTTACTAGATGTTGAGATGGAGAGTAGATGAATGAAATGCAAACTTTGAAAATATGAAGCTTGAGACACAGTAGAATTTTTTGCTCTGGAGAGTTAAAGTGCGTAAAGTGTAAAATGAGGCCCTGAAGGACTATTTATAGAAGGGATTTGGGGCCCACTACACTTACCCACCGCGGACCGTGAAAATGCGACCGCGGTCATTCAATTTTTCTGGGCTCTTGGACAGCTGTCACCGTGGTCCGCGAAAATCCAACTACGGTCCTTGAAGAAAGGTTCATAGATGCATGGACTTTTGCAAGGGCTCTGCGGACCGCGAAATGAGGACCGCGGCCGCAAAGAAAACTTCATAAAGAAGTGTTTCACATAAGGAGGCTCCACGGACCGCAAAAATTCAACTGCGGTCGCGGTGCCAACTTCAGAGACCTGGGCATTCAACACTTAGCATTTTGTCCTGCATCAAAATAATCCTACAACATCCCAAAACCATTTAGTGTAAAAATGAGTCCTATACTACCAAGAAAATCAAAGCAAAACAAAAATAAAGACACATGGGTTGCCTCCCAAGAAGCGCCTGATTTAACGTCGCGGCACGACGCATGTTACCAAGTTCATTTGAGATGGAGAAATTTCACCACATAGCTATCATCAATTTTTCTCAGGTAGTGCTTGACCCTGTGCCTATTTACTCTGAATATTTCCCCACTTTTGTTCTTTATATAAAGATCACCAAACAGAGTCACACACACCACTTCAAAAGGTCCGCTCCACTTTGACTTAAGCTTTCCCGGAAACAAACGTAACCGAGAATTGAACAAGAGAACCAAGTCACCTACTTTGAACTCCTTTCCACGAGCATATTTATCATGAATGTACTTTATTTTGTCCTTGTACAAGGACAAACTGGAGTAGGCATGGAATCTGAATTCGTCAAGTTCATTAAGCTGCTCCACACGAAGGTTAGCTGCCACATCCCATTCAAGGTTCAACTTCCTCAAGGCCCACATAGCCATGTGCTCTAAATCAACCGGTAGATGGAAAGATTTCCCAAACACCAATCGGTACGGAGACATACCGATCGGGGTCTTGTAGGTAGTCCTATAAGCCCATAGAGAGTCATCCAACTTCTTTGACCAATCGGTCCTATTTGCATTGACCGTTTTTGACAATATGCTCTTTATTTCCCTGTTGGAGACTTCAACTTGGCCACTCGCCTGGGGTTGGTAGGGGGTGGTAACTTTGTGATTTACACCATACTTTGAAAGCAAGGTGGCAAAAGCTTTATTACAGAAATGTGACCCCTCATCACTGATGATTGCACGAGGCGTGCCAAACCTTGTAAAAATGCTCTTCTTGAGAAATGCCACAACACTCCGGGCCTCATTGTTGGGTAGAGCCACTGTTTCAACCCATTTAGAGACATAATCCACTGCCACGAGAATGTAGGTGTTCCCACAAGAGCTAACAAACGGGCCTTTGAAATCGATACCCCACACATCAAAAATATCCACTTCGAGAATTGTATTGAGGGGCATCTCATCTTTCTTTGAAATTCCCCCAGCCCTCTGACACTCATCACATCTTTTTACTAAGTCACCGGCATCTTTATACAAAGAAGGCCAAAATAAATCACAACTCAGCACCTTTGAATCAGTTTTTGCCCCTCCATGATGACCACCATATGGTGAGGAGTGGAAAGACTTAAGAATCGACCTTTGTTCTTCTTCCGGTACACATCGGCGGATGACCCCATCAGTGCAAATCTTGAATAAATATGGCTCATCCCAATAGAAGTCCATGATATCCCTCCTAAGCTTCTTCCTTTGGTTAGAAGAGAGCTCACAAGGGACAACATCCGTGACAAGATAGTTGGCAATGTCGGCAAACCATGGCATTTCTTGCATTGACACCGGAAGAAGTTGCTCTTCGGGGAAACTACCATTGATCTCAAGACCATCACAAGGTCGACCTTGCTCCTCCAATCGATAAAGATGGTCGGCCACTTGATTTTCGCTCCCTTTTCTATCGATAATTTCCAAGTCAAACTCTTGAAGAAACAATACCCAACGCATGAGTCTCGCTTTGGAATCCTTTTTGGTCATGAGATATCGAAGTGCCGCATGGTCAGTATGAACTATGACATTGGCACCCATCAAGTAAGGACGAAATTTCTCCATAGAAAAGATTATTGCCAAAAGCTCCTTTTCCGTGACAGTGTAATTCATTTGGGCTGAGTTCATAGTTTTTCTAGCATAATAAATAGGGTGGAAGATCTTGTTCACCCTCTGGCCCAACACTTCCCCCACAGCTACATCACTCGAGTCACACATAAGCTCAAAAGGAGAGCTCCAATCCGGCACAGTGATGATAGGAGTTGTGGTAAGCTTGTGCTTCAACAATTCAAAGGCAGATTCAGCTTCCCGAAAGGAAGTGGGAGCGTATCACGATGGATTTTGTAGTTGGGCTCCCACGGACTCAGAGGATGGTTGATGCGGTATGGGTTGTTGTGGATAGGCTGACCAAGTCAGCACATTTCATTCTTGTGTCGGTTTCGTATTTAGCGGAGAAGTTGGCAAAGATCGACATGAGAGAGATTGTCAGATTGCATGGCGTGCCCTTATCTATCATATCAGACCGAGGTAGTCAGTTTACATCCCATTTCTGGAGAGTATTTCAGCGAGAGTTGGGCACACTGATCGAGTTGAGCACAACATTTCATCCTCAGACGGACGGACAGTCCGAGCGTACTATTCAAATTTTGGAGGATATGTTGCGAGCTTGTGTTAATTATTTTGGTAATTCATGGGATCAGTTCTTGCCTTTAGCAGAGTTTGCCTACAACAATAGTTATCAGTCGAGCATTCAGATGGCTCCATATGAGGCGTTGTATGGCAGACGATGTCGGTCTCCAATTAGATGGTTCGATCCCGGAGAGGCTAGATTGTTAGGTTTCGAGTTAGTCCAGGATGTCTTGGACAAGGTGAAGATCATTCATGATAGACTTCGTACAGCTCAGTCCAGTCAAAAGAGTTATGCGGATCGTAGATTTCGAGATTTGGCTTTCATAGTAGGAGACCAGGGCACAAGGCTCTGGGGACTAGCCTCAAGTTCCCCCACATGCCACAAACCCCGGGACCCATGTTGAGGATCCCACACAGGCAGAGGGCCAATAGGGAGTTTTTCTTTACTCTGTCTCTCTCTCCTTTTATTTGAGCTTATTTTGCTAGTTAGCATTGGGGACAATGCTAGCTTTTAGTTGGGGGAGTGGCCCTATCTTGATTTTGATTCTAATGGATTACCGTATAATCCAGACAATATTTTTTTTTTTATTATGCTTTATTTTGATTTTGGTATGTAAATAACTTTACTCTTTCATTACTTTTAGTATTTCTTCACTTTTGGTATGTATATAAAGTTACTTTCCAATGTATATATTCATCCCCCTTATGTATATTAGACTAAATCCCCTCATGTACATATTCATTCTATCTTACGCATTTTAATTTCCTCATTTCCCCTTTCTATAGCTTCTTATTTTACTTTCGTAGCTTCTTGTTTTGAATTCTTCGCGTGCAATAAGCCTTTGGTTTTCTTAATGCCACGGTTCTTTCCAAAGGTGAAATTTGTGTGAACTGGGTGGCTTTTTCCGAGGATGGATGGTGTGACAACTTTCTTAAGGGTTTGAGTCTGTTTTTCTTTTTTTTCTGTTTCTTTTTAATAGTTAGTGAATAAAGGTGACTCAAGCAAAGCTTCACTTGGGCCTAACACATTTGCCTTTGATCCCATGGTCAAAAATAAATCGTTGTGTTTAGGATGGTGAAAGTTGTGACCTTGAGACTCTTGTGTTGGCCGATAATCATCAAGTGGTTTTTCTGGACCATTGTGTTTCTCAAAGAATAACTAAGGTCGTTGTGGGCCCCCGACTCTGTTTCTTTAGCGATCCCATAGCTTGAGTGGTGGGAGTTTGAATTGCAAGTCCAAGTCCCGTGCCATTAGTCTAGAACTTGCCCTGAATGTTTGTCTAGGCGAAATCATAAGTGAAGTTTGACTTAAGAGGTGATTATAGGCTCTCCTTGATCCAAATAGTGAATTGAACATTTCCATAGCCTACCAGTGACAATTTTCCTAGTCAACCCTTTTGAGCCTTAGACCTTTTTCTTTCAAAAACCATGTTACAAGCCTTTACCCATTTTAACCCTCTCTTGGCACCCAAATCTTTCCTTAAGACAATGCAAAAGCATAAGTTTGGGGGAGAGACGAGGAATTGAAACAAAGTGAAAAAGAAGGTACAAAAGAAAGAAAAGGAAAGGCAATGAAAAAGAAAGAAAAGAGAAAAAATCAAAAAGCCAAAAAGAATGAACAAAGTAGAACAAATAAAGGGAACCAATGGAAGAAATGTGATTAAAGGTGTGGAATGCCTAGAAAGGAAAAAAAGTGATTTAAAAGAACAAAAAGGTGTGACAATATGTCTCTCCAACCCTCCAGAAAGAGCTAATTGACTCAAAGAGTCAAAGAATGTGAAACAAATAAAGTGCTTAAGGAAAGATTGAACTCACTATGACCAAATATTTCTTACCTTTAACCAAAAGCCTTCATCATGTACCCACAAAATCCCTATATGATCTTGAATTGAATGAAACTTACATTAGTGGTGACTTACATAAGGGGCAAGCCTATGGTACTTTGAGCTGGACTTGAGTCTTTTCTTTGCGAGAGCTGCGTGAACTCCCATTATCCTCGTTCTGAGCGTTACAATTCTAAAGTGAGGTGCTTAAGAAAAGTTGAGGAGTATGAGTTTGGGTTTCACAATGACCAAAGTGGTAGTAAGAGTTTCATTGATGAGTCGTGTCAACTCTTGATGCGCTTGTGTCGCACTTAAATCCATGGTTTTAAAAAGGGTCAAATATTGTTAATGATTCATTTGCATGGAGGGAAATTGTTAGTCCCGATTGAGGCTAGAAGAGGTTACCTTAGGACAACCGAATTTTCTTGGAATTACTCAAAAAGGGTGGGGCTTATTTTGTTTGCTTGAGGACAACCAAAAGCTTAAGTTTGGGGGAGTTGATAACCAGGATTTTTATCTCGTTTTCCGCTCTATCTTGCTTAAGTTTTGGATGCAATTTTATACAGAATAATCCCAAAAGCTTACATGTTGTGCTTGTTGCAGGGATTGAGCCAAAAAGGATGACAAACAGTCAAAAATCTGCTAAAAAGGAGTGAATCTTGCACAAGTACCAAGAACAACAAAAAGGGCTACCTCAGTGTCCACTGCGACCGCGGTCTAAGCTTCGTGGTCCGCGGTGGTGAAGATAAGAGAACCATTTCAAAGGCAAAATACCACCGTGGCCGCGGTCACGGTCCGCGGTGGTGGAGATCATAGGAGACATTTCAACGCCAAGTCCACCGCGGCCGTGGTCCAATCTTCGCGGTCCGCGATGGTAAAGTTCAGAGAGGTGTTTTTGAAGGCTAAAGACACCGCGGTCCGCGGTCCATTTTACACGGTCAAGAAGATTCAGGGACTCAATAGCTGAAGCCAAAGAAGCCCACCGCCGACCGCGGTCCATTCTTCGCGGTCTGCGGTAACCCCGCAGGGGTATTTTTGTTCGAAATTTCGGCTAGGTATAAATAGCTTCTTTTGTAATTTTTTTAGGTTAAGCTTTGAATCAGCAATAGAGAGCAGCTCGTGACTATTTTCCCTTTATCTATTTTTGCAATTCTCTTTAGATTTCAGCATTGAATCTTCTTATCTTAGCTTATAAATTAATTACATGGGTTTTGCTTCATCTATTTCTGTGATTCCTTCATTGATCATGAGTAGCTAAACCCATTAGCTAGGGTTGTGGCTCAACCCTAGTGTGGGTAATTAATGGGTTCTCTAAATTAGGACTTAGATGATTATGTGTGATGGATATTTGGGTTGATTTATGCTTTTATTGTTAAAATTGGTGGTTGCAAACATCAATTGGTGTTCAATTGACTTGGGTCCTTCTTGAGAAGTAGGACTTGAGTCTAGAAAATCAACCCAACAAGGAATTGGGATGAAATAATGAGAATTGATAGTTCTAATTAACGGGTTAAACCTCGAGAGAGTAAAACCCTACTTGAGCCTATATTGCTTTTGCACATTTGACACCCAATTGACCTTGAGAAAGGCAATTAGGCATAGCCATTCAAACTACCGATAGGTATAGAGTGGGTAACTTTGGAGCATTTGGCTATATCATAATTCCCCGCCTATCATCTTTGCCTTAGATATTAGAATTCGTTAATTACTCGCCTAGGTAGAAGTCATAACCCTAGT